>JAIQCU010000592.1:0-42474 GCA_022114935.1 Leptestheria dahalacensis | reverse complement strand
CCGCCCCCCCCCCCCGGAGGAGTCTTACCCAGTAACCTTGAGAGGCGTTGGCCTATCATCGAATCACCAAGGTTGTTTGCACAGACGCTCGTGTTCCCGGGGATCGTTTTCCTCGCCCGTGTAGTCGTGTGCAAAAGGATAGGACACAAATTTCAATTTCCTGCGCTTCTCTTTTTCAACTTCCTTCGCACGCGCAAGGAAATTGCTCCTATTCGCTGCTGCTACTGCTGCTGCCTTAATATCAAAATATTTATTTTAAAAAAATCCATAGTAACGTTGCTGGCTTCATTAACACTTTCCTTGCCCGGTCGATATCAGAAACAATACAGGAATAAAAATTTGTCTGATTTATTTATCTAATTCTTTGATTCTTAATAAAGAGCGATCCCCTTTGCCAGATCGATACAATGAATCCACGTAAAATTAAGATTATCTAATATTTGCAAATGGGTTAATTGATTCTTGATGAGTAAGCGATCCTTCTTTGTGTTTTTTTTACCCGACAGCTAGCGAAATGGGCCGGCACAGCCCCATTTTGCTCAGTTTCACGTGAACTAGAAACGGGGAAAATCGATCCTGGCGCTGCTGTTGGTAGCCTCGATGATCCTCGCTTCGATCGGTGGCATTGTTGGGCGCCATCTTTTCTGAACCAGAAATTTCCCTAGTGTGATTGCCCCACCCGGCAGGACTTTTTTTCTTAAAACAAAATGGAAACACGAAACTAAAGCACCCGAATGACCGTCCTCTTCGAAAGCCGTTCACAACACGACTGGCGCTCAACTCGGAAGTTGCGATTCATTTATAGCCTTCTTTCTCTTTCTTTTTATTCATTTTTCGGTTCTTTCGGCAGTATACACACACACACAGCACACAGCAGGCCAGAAAAGACTTTGCCTTGACCCAAATCGTCATAGATTTTATTTTTTTTCTTCTGTTCTCTCGCGCGCTGGTTTTGTCTAGATTTTCAAGGACAATTCACAGAGAAGCAATCAATGCTTTCCGTCAAGTTATCGACAAACAACAAAGTCGATAAGAGCTAAGTACAAATACTGATTCCTCGACCCTTAATAGCAGGTAAATCTCATTCTCAATGCATATCTATATCAACATTAAATTTCAATATAACCTGGTAATTCAAATGTGACACAGTGAGAGTATAATGTTGATCAATATGCATTCCTACTTATATAATCGATATCGATAAACCCATCAAGTTATCGATAAACAAAGTCGATAAGAGCACGACTTGTACAGCTTTAGTCAGTACATCAAGTTATCGATAAACAGAGTCAATCAGCACAAGTACACATACTGATTTCGCGATCCCTGGCCGCTGATAATCGCATCATCAATGAAATATAACTATATCAAAATGCTGTATAACAATATTTAATCGATATTAGTACTAACATAATCAACATCAATACCAAAACAATCAAGAAAAGAATAACAATAACGTAATTAGGTAATTACAATCGATATACCTTAGAATCGACTTAGATTGTCAAGGTTCTGCCAATTAGATAATTATTAACCACTGGCCCCCATGAAATTTGATGAAGAGAAAAAAACTATCAAGGACTTGCAACTATCACGGTGTTCGTTTTTTTTAGGGGAGGAGTGAAATTGTCGACCAAATTTGCTCTTCCGCGACTTTGCAACAACAACAAAAGAATCAGAAAAAGATAACCCCGAAGGACGTGAAAGCATAGGCGTGCCAAAAAAGCTGCTGAAAAATGCCGTATTTTGGCTAGTGTTTGCGCTATGCAGATTTGGCTCTGCACCAGCGCAGCTACTGTCAAAACTCGCACGTCCAAATGTTTGCAACTAGTCCAAACAGATTCATCGCAGAAACTGCCAAACTTGCGTGCAAGTCAGCACTCTTTTTCTTTCATTATTTCCAGTAGAAACGGTCTCCAACTTGCATCAAAACTTGCGTATCCATAGAGTAAAGAACCATATCATAGCTCGTAACTTGCATGCAAGTAAACAATCTGTCCTGTGCAACTTGCTTCTATTTGATTCTTACATAACTTGCACGAGAAACTTGCTTATCACGAAGAGAAATGCAAGGTCCAAATGCCCACAACTTGCCATGCAAGTCAGCAAATAATCCCGCAACAATTTCTACAGTTTCTTGCTTGTTTATCCGAACTTGCATCAGGAACAAAAACTTGCATACTCAAAATGTCAGGAACCAAGTCACAGCGTGATTCCTATTTAGATAACTTGCTCGTAAACTTCCGTACCTTCCTTTGTTAACCAACACCGAAACTTGCGATGAAAACTTGCACGGAGAGAGAAATTGAGCATCTCCTGGTTTATTCATTCGTTGCTCAACTACAATTTAATTAAGAAAATTACAAAACAAATTCTTTGGATGTGCAAACTTGCATGCAAGATGGTTTCCAATTGTTTTAAATAAGAACTTTGAGCACTGCCTTTTCTGAACGGATTCTGACAAACTTTTATTCAACTTTCCTGCAAGTTTCTTAAGACAACAAAACTAGAGACTAGAAACTAAAGACTGTCATCTTCAGACAAAATCTTCTTAAAACCTACCACAGCATAACTTTTACTTCGCCTACAAAAACAACTTGCATCAAACCAACGCCATTAAGATCTTTCATTAGGAAACTTGCCTCTGTACCTGTACAGTTCACACACCTTGTGCGTTAAAACACGTGACGCGATCAAAACCCTGCTTTCTCCCAGCAGATCGTGTCCACATTTCAATACGGCTAAAACTTGCCTTAAAACTTGCATCAAGACTTGCATGTTCAATTATCTTCTCGGCAAATTTGCTGTTTCTCAGATCACATCTACATCTTAACATAGGAAAAGTCTGCACTAAAACTTGCGTCAAAACTTGCGTGTTCAAAAACGTAATCTTTTGCAGGAAATCTGTTTTCGCCCAGACCAGGTTCACTTTCCGATACAAGCAAAACTTGCACTGAAACTTGCATCAAGGGGAATTCTTTTTCCTTAGATCATTTCTACATTTCAATAAATATACAAAACTTGCACTGAAAACTTGCATCTAGACAAAAACTTGCCTCCCCCCTTGTATTTTGCCCGAGCAATATAACATTGCGGGTAAAAAAACCTGCACTAAAACTTGCGTCAAAACTTGCGTGTTTAAAAACGTAATCTTTTGCGGGAAATCTGCTTTCGCCCAGACAAAGTTCACTACAAGCAAAACTTGCACTGAAACTTGCATCAACGGGAATTCTTTTCCCTTGGATCATTTCTACATTTCAATTAATAGAAAAAAACTTGCACTGAACACTTGCATCAAAAACTTGCACCTAAACGAAAACTTGCCCCCCCCCCTAGTATTTTCCCCGAGCAATAAAACATTGCAGGTAGAAACCTGCATGTTATTTCACAGGTCGTAATTTTTTTTCCCTTATTTTTTTACGAGCCGCTCCCTCAACTATACGATTCACACAGGCAGCGTTTTCAGAAAAACATGAACGGGATCAAACCGGACTAAACTGGAACGCATCCAGAAAAGCAAAACCCCTCTTCTCTCTCGTTACGCAGATCGTGTTGCTAACACGGCAAGCAAACCATTCACCAGTCGTTTTCAATTTTTAAAACATATTACATCGAAACGTCTTCTACATAAACACTCAACTTTGAAATAAAATCAATTACAACACTGTAATTAACTGCGAAACAGGCTTCATAAGATAAACTTACTAAAAAGATGACAAATTAGATTTATTTTTTTTTAATTAAAGATTAACCCGTCGAAAATTAAGTACTAATTAATTCAACTATAATTGAATATTTGTATTAAATTTATAAAACCGCAACATTTTAAAAGGAATGTTTAAAAAAACCCGTCAAGATCCCCGACTTTCTTTCACAAGATTCCTCGTGTTTTTCTTCGTTCCCTTCTAAAACGGATCGACTAGCAAACATTACGTAATCCAATGCAGCAGCCAATAACCCTTTAAAGGGCTTGCCAGGCTTTTCTCTAAATACGTCGCTGACGTCACCTTGGTCTTTGCAAACCAAGGTGGGAAAAAAAGAATCCCAGATTCATCTTTAGTGGCATTCCCCGGTGGTTTCCACGCAGTCTTCCCAAAAAAAAATGAACAGTCTTTTCCTTCCGAATTTCCGTTTTCAACTATTACGCAATCTCCGTTTTCGATCCATGCCTAAAAATTCTCGTAAGATAACTAGATAGATAGATAGATAAATGGATAGACTGGTAGATAGATAGACAGTAGACTGATAGATAGAAAGAGATACAAGTGCGCAATGCAAAAGTGCGTAAATCTCGTAACAACCGCTTCAAACCTCTTTGCTATTTTGCCCATTTTTTTTAAATTTTTAATTTCGTAAAATAATGTTGTGAAAAGTTGGCGAACCGGTCCCCACAAGCCAAAAGGCGTTGGTCGTTTTCTGGCGCACATTTTTCCACTCGCGCACATGCGGCCACGCACGCAACCTGTTCCTGCTAGCCAGATTCGTTTTCCAAAATCGGACAGAACATAACAAGACAAGTAAAAATCAAAAACCGAAATCAGAATAACATCAGCAATTGGTAAAACAAGAGAACCAAACAGAAACGGGCACGCGGGGGGGGGGGCAATTAAATCCGCCATATTTGTCGTCCAGCAACGGCAACTGCTCCGCGTATATCCTTTTTCGATATACACGTAAGCGACGCGGATAAATCGAGTCCTTTTCCTTCCTGAATCCTTTTCAACTCACAATTTTCAATTTATTTTTCAAAAAAAAAACTGAAAACACGAGGAGATCCCGCACTTGGCAACAAAGCCGTTTGCACTACTTCCCTGTTCCAACGTGATGAAGTCACTCTGTTTTGATAATTCTCTTATCTTTTCTATTTTCAAGACAAACGACCGCTGAGAGTGAACACAAAAAGAGCTTGGTTAAACAAAGTCCAGCGAACTTTGCTCCAGCCGCGAGTTTCTGGCTCTCCTCCATTCGCCGCAGACAGATAAGAATCACGTGATGATTCCTTCAATTCATATTTAATTAAGCGTTCAATCCTACAATTAACAGCAATAATCAAGTGCTCCCAGGGGCAGACAAATTAATTAAAATGATATTTAAAATAAACGATTAAAGGATAAAGAAGGCTTTTTGGATAATAGGAAACACAGACTTTGCGGTACCAGGGATATCCGTGTCATCTCTGATAACCACTTTATGAAAGATGACTCATTATTTATACAACATTTATCTCACGATATAGAAGTTAACCCTTTTTTTCTTTCAATTGAATATTATCTAATCTTTGGGAAATCCATTTTGCCAAAGGTTGAATCAATAAAGGCGAGGTGCGAAAGGTCCACAGTATAAACCGAACTTTGACTCTCATTTTTTGAGCTTTTTTGGTAATCTTCAAGCAAAAAAAAGCGTATCTGGCTCTGTTTATAGCCCCAGGGCAAAAGACAAGCCAGGATTCGTTACTATGACCTCACCTTCCCATTAAGCTAGTTAGTTTAAAGATGAAAAGCAATAGATACCTAACGTAGCTCTTAATGAAACAGAAGACGGCATTGTTCATGTGGTCATCGGAGAGGTCGAGCGAGGACCGACCGCGGACCAGGGGCAAGGGCGACACGGCCAGGTCGCCATCGCTGTCGCAATCGATAGCCGAGTCGGAGGACACGAGCGATTCTTCGCGCGAGTATCCGGGCGAGCTGCACACGCTGTCCAGCCCGAAAAATTCCTCCACGCTGGGGCTGATCAACGTGCCGTTGTCACCCGACATGGCTACCGTGTCAATCGATGTCAATTGGCGGTCAATAGACTGCATTCGCCAGACTCCTGTGCTGCCCAATCGATTCAGCGTCATTCGATAACGAAAAAACAACGACTGCAAGAAAAAGTCGGGGGAAAAAAATTTCTCGTTTTCCGTTCCACTTGTCCGCAAGTTTGAGTAAATGTCCGCTAGGGGCGCGCTTTCTAGCCTCTGTTCCCTCCTTTTTTCTTAACGATAAAACAAAGCGCTCAGGGTCTCTGTTTTTACTTCAAACGTTCAAATAAACGAAGATCAGATAGGCCAGCAAGGCAGTCCACGGCAACAGGATGAACTCGAGAACAATCATGGATGTTCCACGTCAAATTCGCACGTTACAAGTTCAAGCAAAGTTCCTCTGGTTGCTGGTTACTGGACAAGAACTCGTTGAGAACTGTCAATACGAAATGAGAAACACTCGATACACGGGTTGGGTGGGAACTCTCGTCAGACGCGACCGTACTGCATGGACTTGAAACAAACAGTAAACACAACCGAGGCATTGGGGCTTCATAGCACTGCGCCCGGACTGCACAGCGAAAAAAGAAAAGCCGCGCACCGCAGAGGGCGGAGGGGGGCGCGGTCAAGCTCAGCTTACGTCACCTCTAACCAATGGCGTAAGCCGACCTCCCGCAGTCAACAAATCATACGAGGAGTCCACACACCCTTTATAAGCCCTTGCGCAGTCTGCCCAGTCTTCAGTTTCCACGCGACGCCGCTAGGAGACGCGTCAGGTTCCTCCTCGAGCTGAATTTACGAACAACGCCATCTAGCGGCCGGACAGAGAACTAGATAACGGTTTCACCCCTCGCGCAGCTTGCTTGCTAAACAAGATCGGCCCTTGGTTAGCGCACCCAGCGAAACTGGAACAGAACGCACGCAGTGCACCCTATTAAGTACCGCAATGAAAACGATGATGAAGGCAAGCGAAAAGAAAATTTCTGGAAAAGATGGGCCACCGTTCCTTTATATGATAAAAACGAGGAGCGAAGAAAAGCGCAGAGGGAAAAAAACACACTTTAAGAGGCCAGTTTGCTCTCTCTATAATAAGGTCGACCGTATCATTCTATAAATGTTCACACGCTTCGTGAAATCTCTTGCTCTCCTTCTTTGATGTTTTGCGAGTGTACCCTTTTCCAGTTTAGAAACCGGCGTACATTGATACGTCCTCAGAATCATCACACATCCTAAAAGACTGGCGATGCAAACACATCATATACCTCCACACGTAATCATTCTACATACATAATTATACACATATTGAATATCTATTTCCATCTACCGGTACTGTACAGTCTAGTGCAGTAGAAAACGATACCTGCTGGGGAAAAGTTGATTGCTTATTACTCCTACACTGTCAAAGATACAGCAACCCAAAAAATACTGGACGTAGACCTAGTAGTACTTAATGCACTCCACGAGTTTCGTTGAAACAGGTTTGTGAGTTTTGCCTAAATAAAATCCTAAAGTTTGATAAGATCCACAATTTCTTACCATTCAGAAACCTTTTTGATTTTGGTCTAGTCCGTACTGTACTACTACGTACATTGCTACAGATAGTCAATACCCAATACAATTATACATTAATTATAGGAACAGTACTAGTTCGATATTTTACTGTACACACATCCAGTAGTACTAGTCTACGCATACTGGGCATATACTCACACACACACTCACACACACACACACACACATGTATAAGTGCTAACATACTTGAAACTACGTACAGACTGTATTACTATACGCTCCCTACAGACATCTATACACACATACACAATTACCCGATGTTGTTTTATAGCCCATGCAAAATGCTACTAGTACATGTCCGTATTAATTACCTACTGAAAGTATGCGTATATTTAAAGTTTCTTCAGCGTGTTCTAGATTTCTTGAGACAAGACAAAATGGGAACCCACCCACGGGCCCGCGAAAGACTATTTTGGCGAAGGTCATAAAATGGGACTCTATAGTGCTGCAGCGGCCGCGAAAAAAAAAAAAAAACGCACAACTAAAAAATTTGAGAAACAAAACTAGAAAGGGTTTTCTGTGTCAGGGACACAAAGTTCATTTCATATTTTGGCGCACCACCGTATAGAGTGAGAGGGAGGCTTTCGAAAAATGGCGCAGTCATCGTTTTCTAATCAACTTTTTTTATAATTTTCAAAGAAACTGTAATTTTCCACTATTTTTTTGGTAAATCGAAAGTTGAAGGTTGAATTAAGATTTAATTGAAACAAAAAACAAGAGATGACGCGTACACACACCCAAAACAAAAGGCCACTGTCGCCATGCAGTCTGATTCGGCGCACTGGGGAAATGCCACACACAACACACTGATTAGGAAACCTTTGCTCCCCCCCCCCCCAAAGACTGACATCAGCTGATTTGCAGCCAAACGAGGTTATCAGTGTTATTCTCGAGTTACTGGTAAATAAACGAGGTCAAAGGTCATCCAATAAATTGCCAAGGCAAAACCATATTTCTCCAAAACACATTTTCAAAATTACAATCGCTAAACCAACTGAATATAATAAAATTTGAAAAAAGTTTAGAAAATATCGGTACCTTCAAACATCTGCCCGACTTTAACGTTTCAAAAATAAGATAATCCATCCGGCGTGACTTTACGATTCCATAATATCGACAACAACAACGAAAAAAAGGATTTCAAATATTTCAATACCGCAAGGATTTTCAAAATAACAATATCGAAAACGCCACCAAGGTTGTTATAATCATTTCCAATAATAATAATAGAGGAAGCCTTGAAATGGAAAAATAATAAATTAAAAAATACTCAAGGTAAAAGTTGGGATACGAAAACCGAGATAAATAAGAGTAAATCGTGTAAACTTTAACGGAAATCACGTCGTTATAAACTCTAAAGACAATAGCTTTGGAAAAATAAAAAAGTGCGTGCAGGAATTTAACGAGGATATCCTATAGCGAACAAAAAAAAACATACATTTGAATATGAACCCGCAATTCTTGCAGCCAGGAAACGAATCTCACCATCACTAATGCAATTTTCGATAACAATACTTCAAATTTAATTTGAATCTGCAATCCAGAAATAGACTTCAAACATTTCAGTACTAAGCGGCTAATACTATAAGAATATTGCGAAATTAAGTTCGCAACATGCTCATTTACAGCGGCCAATCTAAACGTTACAAACTTCCGTTACAGATGATTTATATGTTAATTAAAAGATAAATAATAAACATATGAACAGCACAGCATATATCATTATCATATGACAATAACAAATGAATAGCTAATATTTGAAATTAATTATTGCTGACTGATTACCAAAGGCTAAGACATAAGCGCGGCATGTTTAACATTATAACAGATTATTACAGTTTAGTTGGTTATATTATAGTTTTACGAATTGCGGTTACTAACTGCGGAGAAAAAACGATAGGCATTTTTAAACAGACACAAATTAAATAATTAGACAGATATAAACAACTTGTTTATCTGCATCTGTGTAATCTCTCTATGTATCTATCTATATACCTATCAATCTATCGATCTATTAAATCTACTTATCTGTCTGCCTATCTACCTTTTCACATCTATCATCTATCTAACTGTCAGTCTGTCCATCTATCTATTCATCTATCTAGCCATCTATCCCATCTATCTATCTATTTATCTATCTATCTATCCATCCATCTATCTATCAACCTATCAAACAATCAATCTATCTATCTACCTGCCTACTTATCTATCTGCCTGTCTACCTTTTTACATGTCCATCTATCTATCCATCTACCTATCCATCTATCTTTCTAACTAACTAACGAACTATCTATCTGTCTATCTACCTATTCATCTATCTATATATCTATCTACATACTTATCTGTCTGCCTATCTACCTTTTTACCTGATTATTCATCTGTCTATCCATCTATCTGTCTGTCTTTCTACCTATCCATCTATTCATCTCTCTATCTGCTGTCTACCTACCTACGTATCCATCTATCTTTCTTGCTCTGATACAAAGAAACCGGTTTATTCTTTATAATTAGTCTAATTACAATCTATTACTTGATTATATATATTTTTTAAGTCATTCTGCTCATCCGCAGACCGTTTCTTCCCGCAGATCAAAACAACTCAAAAGACAACAGACAACAACAACCAACAATATAGGTGCATCACCTCTCTTAATTCGGTAATCCGGGCTGTGATGTCAACCGTATACTTGTTCTCGTTTTCTCTTCTCTCTGTCTGATGTGCCTCTCTGTCAAAGACTTACGTCAGACGAAATTGCAAAGGAGGAAAACTATCTCAATTCATTTTTCAAAAAACGACGCTGCGTCGTAAACACATGACGCAACGTGACCGAGTTTGGACCGAAAACAAGGCGGACAACAACTCAAAAATGTTGCCGAAAAACAAACGGAAGAAAAAGAGGAGGAAGTTTGGGGAGGGGACGGAAAAAAACAGGTTTCCCAACCGGTTTTGTTAAGTTTTCGCAGGTTTGCAAATTGCGCAGCGACCAGAAATTCGCTTCCACCACGACACGCCAGCACAAATCAATCCGCAAAACGGGGGGAACAAAAGGAAAAAGTTCAAAAATGAAACAAACATTACAACAAACGGGGAGTGCCCGGATGGGCGAATGACTAATCCCCATCCGCAAAAATGTCAAATTCTAACCTTTGGAATAGCTACTGAATCAATCTAATTTTCAATAGCTAAACCAAGATACTCAAATTGAATACCGAATCTCAACGCAAAACCGTTGAACGACATACTTAAAGACACCGAGTCGATCTGATTTTCAAGTTGTACGTTTGACAACCAAATCGAATGCTAAGTCGAGTCTGGAGTTGCCGACTTCAAAATCGATTTGCAAGCATCCTAGCCTTCAACCCAACTCAACATTAGGTACACATTCTCCTAAAAAATATTTAACGGATGAAGAGTTGAGTTTACCAATTTCAGTATCGCCTTTCACACTTGCTATTTTCCGATCCAACTCAACACGACATACCTTCACTCCAAAGATTTCATTGTTTAACCACCGAAGACTTGAATTCACCAACCTCAAAATACGCTTCCTAGTTCTGAATCCAACTCGACATTACACATCTCCCTTAAAAAGTCCCTTATTTACGACTGACGAGGCAAGTTCACCACCTTCAAAACCGGCTTTCAAGCACCCCGAAGCCAACTCGACATTACACATCTCCCTTAAAAAGTCCCTTATTTACGACTGAACAGTCGATATTTCAGTAAACAATCGCAGCTTTAACACATACAATTCCCACTATACGATTAAAATTAAACCCAGGATCTCTTTCCCAGTTAATCCATCATCCAATTCAGCTAGCGCTAAGTCTCTTGAATCCTTCCGGTGCGGATGAAAAATCACAGGCGAAAATGGAGTTTGAAAAATCCCAGCCCCGTGACCGACGCGTGCATATACAAGTCCCCCCGATGCTAATTTCCTCAGTGCCAGGTTGCCAACTTCTGACTCGTCGACAATCCAAAAGAAACACGACCGGCAGTCCTACATTAAAACAGGATTCCACCGAAAATGATCCCAAAATAGCTCCCCAGCGGCGCATTGAAAAAATCACCTCTATACAAATTGGCAGCGTCCTCTTAAGTCATTCAGAATTAGTGTTTCAGACTCGAGCAGAGAGCCAGTTTGTCAGTCGTTTCTGAAACGATTCAATTTCAACACAGTAACGATACACTAAACGATGCAACCAAGGGATGAATTACTTCATTAAAAACGAAATTATCTTCACATAATCAGTTACTAATCTTCTCACAAACTTACAAATTGGATTCATAACAGTAAATGAATTATTTCTAATCCATAATATTTGACGCGCATGATTCAGCAGTGTTCAACACTTAATTGATCAAAGAAGTGTGATAAGATCAAACAACACGTGAAGCTGAAAAAGGTGGACAATCCACCAAAACCTTGTGGTCGACAACTGGTCGACAACTAGTAGTCAACCGACAGTCAACTGGTCGACAACTAGTAGTCAACCGACAGTCAACTGGTAGTCAACTGGTCGACAACTGGTCGACAACTGGTCGACAACTAGTCCAGACCAGCAAAGCATAACGACAGAAAACTAGTCAAAAACTGGTCGAAATCTGGTCAAAAAGTAGTCTGCAAAGCTGAAATTAGTTGAAACTAATCGCTATTATGTCGACATGACTTCCCCATTTCATAGTAATCGACGACCAGTCGATAAACTACAAACTTAAAGGCGACTTTTCCTTCACAACAACGGCTTCGATTTGGTAACTCAGCTTCCATTAGACCAGCCAATGGTAAACAGCCCCTCAACACGGTGACTGTTCATCGGCCCCAGCGTCTCCTCTCCGGTGGTTGAACTCGAAACCAACCAGTGACACCGGCGATTCATCACTGCTCAACACTCGGTTAATCAGCACAGCCCAACTCTGATAAGACAACCGCATATACAGAGAGACCAATTTCTCACAAATGGCTGGACATTGGCTATTTACAGCACAGCCCAGAAGCGATACGTTACACGACACGTAAGGGTCCATAACCGATAATAATAACAAGTAGATATAAAAAAAAATCCCTGATCTATATATCGCGTGATGAGATCGTTGTTTGTCTTTTTAATTCATATTTCCCAGCGCCGCCAAATTATTATTATACCTTTACAAATATATATACATATACAAATATAAATTATTCCGAACTCACAGAGCCAGGGAAACTCTTCTGTTCCTTTTTTTCTGTTGCAGTTTTTATCGTTTTGAGTTTTTTTTTTTAGTTTTTATTCATTATTTTCACTACATATTATTGTACACTTAATACTTTTGCGTCTATTACTACAACTTCAATAACAAAATCTTTAATATTGATAATTTCTCATACATAATTTTTCAGTTTTAATAGAGCCAGGACTTTTGTTGCCGTTTCCATGTTCCTAAATTATTATTTTTTTAATTTTTCATCGTTTTTTTTTTAATTTCCCGTTGGCTCTTTCTGTCGGCGCTTATGTGCTTTTGAGTGTGTGTGCGAACCTCTCGAAAATAACCCTGGCAACAGCAAATGATAGCTGACCCACTTTTCCGTACGAAGAGCCGAGCAGTCGACCAACCGAGGAGAGCCTCGTGCAGGCCAAGAGAAAGGAAACCCAAGTCCCTCATCAACGTTAAAACAACCTTCCTTTCATTCTGAACAATTCTCTCATTACATAAATTAAACCGCCCAAGTGAAAATTTAACAATTGCCAAGCGTCCATTCAATTTCATCGTAACTATCAATTTTTTTATATAAAGAAACTGATGTTTGAGTTAACCTTCTGAATATTACAATTGGTATCTATTTTAATCAACATTATTGTAATCAGTTTACATGAATTCATACAACAAACGTAATTATAATGAAATTAATTTGCCGGTAAATCAATTTCTGTGTTATAAACTTTTCCCTCGAATCCAAAATATGATAAAATATTAATTCCGTGGCTAATAGCCGTCAGAGAGGAAAAAGACAAGCGCCGTTTCCTGCTCTCCAGCATGCGAAACTACTCGCCGGCTTGTGAAGAACGGCACGTAATCCATTCAGTGCCCCCCACACTCGCGCCTTGCAGCTGGACAGACCATACGCTTGTCGTGACCGCAAAATGCTAATGACACATTACTTCTTCTTTTTGTCCCCAAAGTTTTTTTTTTTAACTAGAGAAACCTGAACTGAAATCGGTACTAGCACAACAACAGAGGTTTGGCGATAGACACGCCATCTAGCAACAATACAGGTAAAGATATATATACTGTCGTGCAAACTAATATGGTTCTTAACAGTATATTAATGGATAAATAACCTAAATAAATCATTATTAATAATAATTAAAGTTATCTTGCTACCTCATTCAAATTTAGTTAAAATTGACGAATTATTAATGATCTGGCAGCAATGTAAATTAAGAATTTCCCTATAAAGATAATTTTTATAGCTTCAAATACAGTACGGTATTAATATAGTTAAGCTTGATTTAAGTTAAATTTAAAATTAAGATGATATTAAAGATACACAAAGAATTAAGATAGGCTGTAAGGTTTATTCTGAATTTGAAATTACCTGGTGTGATCGTCGCCAAGGGGATGCGCATCTTCACCGACAGATTTCAGGGCGTCCGTAGCGTACGACGGTCCCGCGGGGTTCGCTACAAGGACGGGCGGCGAGAGGTTGGCCGACGCTTGGGGCTGCTGCTGTTGCTGCTGCGCCACAGCAATAGGTGCTGTCGTCGTCATGACGGTCACCGTGTGAGAGTGTAGTTGAGTCGGACCCGAAAGAGCCAGAGGAGGGTTCATGAATGACTGCATGACGGCAGGCTGTAGCAAAGGTATAGGCTGTTGCTGCTGTTGTTGAGGGGCCGGCTGGACGACAGGTTGTTGCTGCTGTTGCTGTTGTGGAGCGGTTTGGACCAAAGTGTGCTGCTGAGGCTGCTGCACAGCTATGGGTTGATTGATATTCTGCGAGACAGCCTGCTGAGGAATGTATGGCTGCTGATTCTGCAGGATGGGCTGCTGAAGAGACATACCCTGCATGACAGGCTGCTGCTGAACCGTGTAGTTGTGCTGCTGCTGCGGCTGATGGACGCTCAGCGAAGTCGGCTGTTGCTGGAGAAGAGTCTGCTGAGGGAAGCTCTGCATCAGCAGCGGCTGCTGTTGCACACCAAGCTGCTGTGAGGCCACCTGGGGCAATAGCGGCTGCTGAGGAACCATTTGTTGGTGCTGCATGACGCCTTGAGCCAACGGCTGCTGCTGCTGCTGCTGCTGTGGCATTACTTGTTGCTGCTGCACAGGCAAACCTTGAGGCTGCTGTTGGTGAAGCAGCACCTGCTGCGGTATGTGTTGCTGCTGCTGCATCTGAGCGACAGCCTGTTGCTGGACTTGCGGTACGGGTTGTTGATACGCCTGCTGCTGCGGCTGCTGAAACTGAGGTACAGCTTGCGGCTGTATTTGCGGCACGGGCTGCTGAGTTGGCTGCTGAACAGCCTGTGATCAACATACAAAGGTAAGATTTATTTAATTATGAACTAATGTTAAGCTAGTTTTAACCTGAGCCATAGGCTGCTGCATCTGCTGCTGCGGTACAGGTTGCTGCTGCTGCTGCTGAACCTGTGGCAAAGATTGCTGCTGCATGGGTTGCTGTACCTGCTGTATAGGTTGCGGCTGCATCTGCTGTTGCTGTGGTACCTGTTGGACAGTCTGCTGCTGCTGCGGCTGCTGAATCGGTGGTAGGTTTTGCTGCTGCACAGTCTGGGAACAATAACATGTATTATAATTAAAATAATAGTTATAAATTTTAATAAAATAACTGAATAATTCTAAAGTAAAAAATTTGATCCTACCTAGACTTTTCAATACTTTAAACTGTTGTTGTACAGTCTTATAACAATTAACTGCAATTAATTACGCGCTTAAAGATTACCTGAGGTACTGACTGCTGCTGTAAGGGTTGCTGCTGCTGCTGTAAGGGTTGCTGCTGCTGCTGTACCTGCTGCACCGACTGCTGCTGCGGTTGCTGAACCTGTTGCATGCTCTGCTGGGGCATCGGTTGCTGTTGCACCTGCTGCGGCGGCTGCTGAACCTGTTGCATGTTCTGCTGCTGAACAGCCTAATCAAAATTTAAAAAATCATTACTAACTGGCTAACAAAATATAATTTTCACAATGCCTAAGGCCAAGTCGAGTTAACACGAACCTGTGTTATATGCTGTGGCATCGGTTGCTGTTGCATCGGTTGCTGCTGCGGCGCCTGCTGAACCTGCGGCATTGGCTGCTGCTGCTGCTGCTGCTGCACAGCCTGCAAATCAAACCTCTCTTTAACATAATCAATCAAACTTTATTACCAACTTGATTACAAGTATAGGTTAATGACAATCTACTACAATAGTGCATATACGGTTATAAATTACAGCGGAATTATATATTAATTATTTATGACTGTTACTATTGCTTACCTGTTAACTACTATTATATTAATTAGAGCATACAATTTACTTGTTTATATTACTATATTTATTAATACTATAGTATTGCATTACAGGCAATCCGACTGTGTTACAAATGAAAAAGTACAAGTTCAAGCAAGCTCCCGTTTTGTGCTACCTGAGACATCGGCTGCTGTTGCACTTGCTGTTGCTGGTGCACCTGGGGCACTTGCTGTTGCTGGGGCTGCTGTACCTGCGCCATTGTTTGTTGCTGCACAGCCTGCGTGAACCACAAGAAAAGATCATAAATCCGCGAAATTATATGAAATACACACAGCAGACCATCTATACCAGTGGTAATTTAGAAATAAAACAACATTAATATCACAATTATTTATTTGATAAAAGATTTCACTTCCCAAATTGATATTTTTATTTGAATTTTATGTTTGTAAAATTAATTCATATATGAAAATTATTCAAAAATTTACCTGAGACATAGGCTGCTGCTGTTGCTGCTGCAGCGGTTGCTGTTGTTGCGGCTGCTGAACCTGCGGGATCGTCTGCTGCTGAACGGCCTGCATTGTACGTTTCATATTAGGCGCAAAAACATGATTCCATTTAGTTAAATAACTAAAGTGACATCAACTTAGACGAGACGGTTTTGGGACAGATTGATGGGAATTTGCAGTAGAAGATACTGCAGTGCACTCGAGTACAGCACAAGTTATACTGCCTCTATAAAAAAAAGAGCTTAAACACACACCATGATTCCCTAGGCTACGAACGGTCAAATGTTTTGAGAGTCTAAACAGGGTAAGCGGGTTAAACGTCTAGAATACCAGAACAAAACCCTTTTTTTAAATTCTTAATGTGTTAGTGAAACAGTATAGATAAACAGATTGATGGACAGGTAGATTAGATATAGGACTAGATAGATAGATAGATAGATGGATAGATGGACGCATGAATAGATAGATCGTTAGACAGATAGATTTAGATAGAACAGTTGCGCAAAAATAGATGGACAGATAGACAGATAGATACAGACAGAGATACAGATAGATATGGATAGATAGATAGATAGACAGATAGATAGATAGATAGATAGGTAGACAGACAGACAGACAGACAGATAAATAGATAAAGATAGATAGTTAGATAGCGAAATGTACAGGAAGAAAGATAGGTACATATGGAAAAATAGAACAGATAGAAGACAGATAAGACAGAAGACAGACAGAAAGACATATAGACAGATAGATAAACAGATAGACATGAGACCGGTCGACGGATAGTTCAATATACGGATAGGTCGATAGGTAGATACAGGCCCTTAGAACGAATCTGAATGGGACCTTCTTTCCAGTTTTACAAGTACTCTCAACTTAGTGTCTGGAAATCTTTTACAGCACTCTAATTCAACTTTAATTAATTAATAATCAACAGATGATGTTTTACAAGAGTTGTCCCTTGATAAACAGTATTAACCTATATTACATAAAAGTCTGCTTAATAATGTTTCGTACAATGTTCTGAAAGAATAGCACCCAGATTATAAACGGTCTATCCGATAGTTTACCTGAGGCATAGGTTGCTGCTGCTGCTGCTGCATCTGCGGTTGCTGTTGAACCTGTGCCACTGGTTGCTGCATAGTCTGCTGTTGCACGGTCTAACAAAAAAATAAATTTGTAATCCTGATGTTACGGACATTCATTTCCTTCATACGTTTCATACGTTTCGCTTGGTCAGTTTTTAACGACTGTATTTTCTATTTTAATTTAAACCCGGAATTTAAAAAACGTATTTAACAATTAACTTGTGCATTTACTATTCAGCAATTTAGTTTCCCCTTTCATTATCTGTACACCAAAGTATTTAATTGTAATGTATCCAAGTAAACCTGAGCCATAGGCTGCTGCTGGGGCTGCTGAACCTGCGGCATGGGTTGCTGCTGAACGGCCTACAATTTGTAAACAAATTTCAAATCAATGACTTTTTCAAAGAGATGGAAGATTCACTACTAAGGTTATGATGATTTGGTTTATATAACGCTTAATTAATATCATTAAAATCTATTACGTTTGACACTAATATAGTTTTCAATGAGATGTCAATAGTTAGATAGATAGATAGATAATGTTCAATGTCATAGAAAACAGCCATGTCTCTCCCTTACGTTACCTGAGGCATGGGCTGCTGCTGCTGCTGCTGCATTGGCTGCTGTTGCACCTGTTGCTGAGCCTGCGGAACCTGTGCCAAGGGTTGCTGCTGTACCGTCTGCAATATTTTACAAAAATCACTGTGCCATCTTCCTTTATGTTTTCCATAGTTCAGCAAAACAATCACAAATCTTTAGAACAATTACCTACTGAATATGGAGTTTGGTAGGTGTCGGAATTTCATAAAATATAGTCATGTATAACATAATTAATTTAGAATACCTGGGGCATAGCTTGCTGTTGCATGGGTTGCTGTTGTTGCACCTGCGCTACAGGCTGCTGCTGCGGCTGCTGAACCTGCGCCATGGTCTGCTGTTCCAAAGTTACGAGAAAGCATTAGTAAAAGATGAACCCAGAAGGCAATAGTTCGGCAATACCTGAGATAATGGTTGCTGTTGCACTTGCGGAACCTGCTGCTGCTGCTGAGGCTGCTGTACCTGTTGTATCGTCTGTTGCTGTACAGCCTTAATAAACAAGTTAAATAATTAAAACAAAGGTCAGGTCAATGTAAATGATTTAAATAATAAGAACCGTGTTGCGATTAATCAGTACTTAATTACAATAGCAGCATTTCTATAAATAGATGGAATGACGGATGGACGGACGGATGAATGGATGGATGGGTGGACGGATGGATTGTCTTTTTGACTGATGGATCACGGATAGATGGATATATATAGATAGAAAGATAGCCAGATAGATACATAGATAGACTGATAGATAGATAGGTAAACAGTCAGATAGATGGAGATAGATAGATGGACAAGAAGATAGAGGCAGACACACAGGTAAACAGATAGATGGACACATAGAAAGAGAGAACTTCGATAGATAGAAAGACAAGATAGGCAAACCGGCAGCCAAGTCTAAACTGTATACACGATAGACTGCTTGTTAGTGTTCGTCCTAGTTTACTACAGAAATAAGGAACCAGCAATCAAAAACATGGTACTTCCCTCTTGAGGACTGGTCTGTCTCCATTGCTTTCTTTCTTGCAATGCAATCTTTATGTTTCCGTCAGTAAAATCAGTCTTCTGTTCGCGATTTCGAAACCTTTTAGAGTAGTCAGTTGTAGCTTACCTAGCTTTATTTGCGGTACTGTAGATGCAGTTTTAAAAATATCGGTACGTGCACGAATTGTTTTGTTATTTACAGTTTCTGATTACCAATTGATACACAATGGGGATAAACTGTTACAATTAATCATTAGCTGGAAAATTGCCAATTGAAAAGAGTGCGAAATGTCGAGTCGGCTGACATACGACACACAGGTACCGATGACGCAATTGAGTCATGATGAGTCATTCAGTCGAGATGAATCAGGATGAGTCCTTGAGAGTCATTGAGTCTTGGTGAGTCATTGAGTTACTATGAGTAATCGAGTTACGATGAGGTAACCGAGTCGCGATGAGTAATCGAGTTACGATGACTCATAATGACGTCATAGATGGTCACGGCAAGTCACTATTGGACGGACACGTCCGAACCTGTCTGGCTCCCATGTTAAAGATAGGCCTTAGGCTTTCTACGGAAATGGATAGGTGGTTTTTGAAAGGTCAGGACAGACATGGAGAAAATAACGTGAAATGGAAATGAACAGTATTTCTCCCTGCCAATAAACAATGAAGACAATTAAATATTAACGAGAAGCACAAGAGTATAATTACCTGAGGAACAACAGGCTGCTGAACTTGCTGTATATTCTGTTGCTGTACAGCCTGGTAAATAAACCCAAATAACCATTACATTGTACAATAAATCCTTTGTCTGCTTTTCTGTTAAACTAAACTAAGCAAATTATTAATTAATTAATTAATTAAAGTAAAGACATTTAGTAAGTTTTGATAAAACTGACTGTGTTCAAAATACCTGTGGCATAGCTTGCTGCGGAATATGGGACATGGTTTGACCTTGAGGCGGCAGCTGATGCTGGTTAATCACCTGGGAAACAGCCTGCTGCTGTTGCTGCTGTGGGGCCATTTGAATGATTGGCTGTGGCAAGGGTTGCTGTTGTGAGGCAGTCGGAGTAATCATAGAGGCCAGCGGCTGTTGCTGCGGCTGATGTGGCAGTATTTGGCCAACACCTTGTTGCACTGGGATCGAGGCTGGCTGCTGATATTGCTGCTGCTGCGGCTGTTAATGAAATATCAACAAAAATGAGGTTGGTACCATTGGTAAAGAAGCCATTTTAATACCATCTGCGAAAAGTTCTGCTGCTGCTGCTGCTGCTGCTGCTGAACTTGAATTGGCTGTTGTTGTTGTTGAGGCAAGTTAGGCGAAACGGGTTGCTGGTAGCTCGGTTGCTGCTGCGTTACCATCTGCGGCTGTTGAAACTGCTGCAAGTGAACTACTGGCTGACTCTGCGCGGCGTACGAATGCTGCTGAGGTTGCACTAGGGACACGCTACTGGAAGACTGCTGCTGCTGCGGCAGACTGGTAGACACATACTGATGCTGTGGCGCGATCAACACTTGCGACGAGGGCTGTTGCGTGTTCAAAGCCATCGGCACCATAAGGGAACTTACTTGCTGCTGACCCTCCCCCAAGTGCTGTTGAAACCCTAAAGGAACGGGTAGCGAGGAGACTGCTGGCGGTTGCTGCTGCTGCTGCAGGGTCGGACCTGCAAAGGAGGTCGGCTGCTGCTGCTGCGTGTACAGCTGCGGCATGGAGAGGGTTGCGGGAAGAGGCACGGAAGACGGAGGGTAGCAGGGTAGCATACTCGATACTTGGGAATGTGAAACTACAGGTGGATTAACATTACTGGCTACCGCTATGGAAGTGTTGCTAATGGTTTCCGAGCTTGCCGTCTCGTGCCCGATCCCCAAACTTGACTCTGCCTGGCCGTTCTCCTCTCGACGTAGACTGGCTTGGCTGGGAGGCTGGTCGACGAAGTCCGTGCAGGCCCACCGACCTCTCTTATACGGGTCAAGGCTCTCAATCTTCACCACCTTGAAACGTCCCTCCCAATTATGATCTTTATCATCAGATCTTAGGTCTAATTTGACTTTAGTGTCATCATCTAAATCGTAATCTTCAATACTGCAGTCGTCCACGCCACCCGAAGCCTCTTCCGCGTACAGGGCGTCATCCTCGCACGAGTCCTCCGCGCCATCGTTACTGACGTTGGAGGATAGCTTCACACTGGTTATTTGGAAGGAAGTAGATTTTTTCCTAGCGTTCTGATTAGTGGGTAAGTTCAGAATTAAGCCGCCCGGTTGCTGCGAAAGCAAACCTAAAGAGGGCGGCTGGTGACTTTCGTCATAACTGGGAGTGTCCAAAGGGGCCCTGTAAATATTCAAAACCAAGTTAGCTTTTCACAACAGTCATACTAACCCTTGGAAATGCTAAAACCTTTGAATCGGATGGGCAAGATTATGTACGAGGTCATATTCCACGGGCTCCGCCATGTTGACCCAAGGTGGCCACTTAGACTGAGATGTTGGAAACTGACCGACGAGACGCAAATTGGTTTTTCTTCGAATCGCAATATCCACTGCTTAATTTGGCAGTACTTGGTTGGGCATGTACATTATCCATGCCGTCAAGTTGGCCGCAGAAAAATTGAGTTTTTCTACGCAAAGGCCTTGAGACTTTGGCTCCGTCCTTCCCGACAACAAATAACAGACGACGTAGTTCGTCTCGCTATTCTATTTATCGAGTTTTTACGCGTTTTTCCCTCTTCGAATCGATATTCCTCCGCGCTCCGTCGTCTGTAATATATAGTTATGTTTCTAAAAATAAACTTTACTGGTATTGCGTGCTTTTTTTGCGGTTCATTCATAAAATATGATATCCCAGTTAAGCGCTATAAAAAGTGAATTTCACAGGTAAACCTCTAAAAGCACGCGGAAAAGCTTATATTTAATACAATATAATGAAAAGTTTTAATTATCATAATTAGAATTTGAGTTCATTACCGAAAGAAGATTTGAACGTTCGGTTCAATTTAGGGAAAACGATGTAACGATGTGGCAACGCTGCAGTCGCCACTCCTTGAACTGTAAAATACGACGCGGGAAATTCGAACAACGTGGTGCGCAACTTCCTGAAACAGAATGGTTTCCAGATTACGGTAACAATTCAAGGACATTTAAGGGAAAATGGGTCGAAATCCAAACTACACTGAAATGAAACCGGCGATATTGAGCAACTAGGGATTGCACAGAGATGGTTGCCAAACCACGAAAGGTTACGACATGAACAGGTATGGTTCAATCTATTCCCAGTGGCCAGCTTATTGATCTCTTACCGTGCTTCCACGCGTGAAGTTTCAACAAAAAGAAAGCTAGAGGGGGTTCGTACCGGTAAAGGGGTTTAAGCAAGTGATTTTCGGTCCCTGATGTCTCGCACGTGATAACTGCAAAGTCTGAAATCCTCTTACACAAAAGAGAAAGAAGCAACTTAACAAACAGAAACGAAGGGCTACTTGGCAACCGACTGTAACGACATCTGATTTCTAAGTGTCTAAGTCTAATTACTAGTTCATTGGTTATAATGATGATACAGTGGAAATACCTATAAATAAAAGATGTGTTTTGATTGGTTTTTCCACGTCCCCGAGTGGTAACGGCGCCCTCGCTTAACCCTTGTTTACGTGGGGCTGAGACTTTGGGTTGGATGACCTTTGTCGCATAACGGTTGCAAACGAAATACGTAAACAGTAACGCAGGCTTTTCGTATCCCCCTTCCGTATAAACAACCGACCCCCTAGCGGCGAATTTCAACTTTTGCCTGCGTGAACCTTCAAGAGCCGCCATCTTGTGCCTAAACTTCCACCTTATCATCAAAAACCAAGTTTCTTAATATCGGGGTTTATATATAACATCTAGAAGTATAGATATTAATCTAATTGAAATCGTAAAGTTGCTTTTTGTAGATGGATAGATAGATAGATAGATAGATAGATAGATAGATAGATAGATAGATAGATAGATAGATAGATAGATAGATAGATAGATAGATAGATAGATGGCTTGTACCTATCCAAACCTTAATCCTTTTAATTTACAACTTTGAGTAAGTTAAAATCATCTGTCCAGTTTCCAGTAAAGCACCAGGCATCGTCTAGACAGCTGCAGGGCTAATTTTAATACAGAAGAGCCTGGGTAAGTAAACTCAGACTGAAGCTTTGCCTTTTGTTCAATATGCAGACGGGACCGAAGTCTCTTTCCCGTGGGGCTACCGTTCCCGTCGCTGCAGGTTTATGGGTCGACGGCGACTGCCTTGCTGCGTTACCGGCACCAAATGTTGCCAGCCTTTCGTGGGTGGAGTCACGAACTCTATGTGACGAATTGTAATAGCAAGTTAACAAGAAACAATCTTTTTTTTTTAATATACAGATGTCAACGAAATATCAATGGTAAGGTTACATTGAAATAAAGGTTTCCACATTCAGTATAGCTTTTTAATGACGGTGTTGTACATCAAGCTAGTACCTAGTCAAATGCTCTATATTTGATCCTGCACATATAAACCGTTTGCATAGTTTATACCCCAACACATGGTTTGTGAGTAAAAAAAAAAACAGATACAAATGCCAGCACAAGTGTTAACTAAACGTTTGGGTTCTGTATTTCTATTCTACATGTTCTTTTTTTCATTGCTTTATAAACGTCAGCCAAAAACCGGCATGTGACTCGCCATACGGCCAATTCAGTCCCATTCATTGCCAACATATTTCAGGCATGGGCTTTGAACAAAAATAACTTATTCTGGTACCCAGAAACCAGTGTCAAATTTGTTTAAATTAGACAAAGCTTTGTAGTTTTAATCAATTGGTTGTTACGTGACTTCTTTCACGGGTTACAATACAAGAGTGTGGGATATCCGAGCACCCCAACAAAAGGAGGAAGCCGATGCCCACAGCCACAAAACCCGGCGGGCAGTTTTCAATAGAGAGTTCAAGTTCAACAGCCAGACAAACCTCCCCCGTCTCACACTGCTGACGACCCTGTATCCCGTCTGCCTTTGCCATATACAAAGTTACCGAAGGTTTGGAACTTATGTAGCGGCCTTGCACTGTAAACCCATTTCTGCTGCTGGAGATTCAATTTTTCATAACTAAACATAAAATTGACTACAATATGTATACATCACAGAAAATATGTACTGTGACGGATATTTTATACGCGTTTGCATTCCGACCTCGCCAGCGTTATGTAGATGCTCAATACCCCATTGTGTTTGGTTGCACACACCAGCTATTATTACTACTTTGATGTGTCCGCAAGCTAATTAAACACACGTCACGATATTTTAAGGTAAGAGCGTTATTGTAAGATACATTAAAAAACGATGAAGCCGAATAGCATAAGTAATTAAACTAAAAGTTAACTGCAAGCTAGAATTCTGCCCCTAGGGATTATAAACAGTAGCGCCTATTGTATCGCTGCGGCAGGAAAACGAACAAATGTTAACGCAGCCATCTATTGTCTGATATTATAATCACTAGTGCATTTCCAGGTAAAATTATGATTGCGTTTAAATAAAGGTTGTTAAGAAATTACTGATTACAAATGGTTCAACATTGCACTGGTAAATGGTAAGTAATTAAAAAATGGGGTGGTGGATAATTTTAGCGCCAGTTTTGAAATAGCGGCAGAAAACTGAACTACATTGTGCTGCCATCTACACTTATTCCCTCAGTATAGACTTACCGCACACACGGTTTTCTTTTGTAAGGGAGTTAACATGTTTTCATTTTTCAACATTTCCATTTCTTCTGGGCAGTTTTCCTAATGTTTTCGTAGCGGCACAACGGCAGGAGTGAAAAGAACACAGACTTTTGTTCCCCGTCTTCATTTGCCTTTGATTAAAATTAAGGTAGGGGCAATTTTAATGCAACTTTTGCCCCTTTGGGTGCCATTGTTTACATGTCAGCAATATCAGCCTGAGTACGTCATTTGCCTTTACCTGAGCGCCGAGTCCGGCAAAACATTCCGCGTTTTCACGTAAACGTAATGAGCTTTATGTATTCTTCTTTTCTCAAGCGTATGCAAGGCTCTAGAAGGTCGATACAGGCTCAAGGTATGGGCGACCAGAAGAATCGGGACGGCCTGGTTGATATAAACACAGCATCGGTGGACGATCTGGTGACCCTCTCCGGAGTGGGAAGGAGCAAAGCTGAAGCAATAGTCGAAATCCGCAATGTGAGTATTTGATACGATAACTGAATTTGACGGCATTGAAAGTTTCCCCCTTGCGTGTGGAAGTAGACTTTAGGTGGCTTTACATCCATTGAAGACCTTTCACGTGTGCCGGGAATCGGGAAATCCATTATCGAGGCTAACAAGTCGCACGTAACTATCTCGTCACCAGTACGCACCTCAATTAACTCCAACAGCTCGAGAAATCGGTAAAATTCAACCTGGTTTTCTATTAGTCGAACCACATACTAAATTTAATATTGGGGATTTTTTTTATTTTGATGTTAATATTAAATTTCTAGGTCAGGCAGATTAAGACAGAGCCAATCAGTTCCGCACTCTGTCAACTTATTGACATCTTCGCCGCTGTCGCACCAGCAGGAGAGCGACTCGCAGGACACGAGCTATCTCGACCTCTGCAAATCCATAAGCTCACGGTTACGTCAGCGGAAAAATCTCAAGGTATCTTCTCCAGGGACGATAGAAACCTCGGTGTCGGCTCTCTCAACGCCCGTGTGTGCCCACAAAGTGCTGAAGAGCGGCGCCGTGGGAAAAGACCAGTCGTCAAACCATCTGTCGGTGGCCAAAAGCCTCTCCGAGGGAAGCAACGACTCCAAAGAATCTTCACACTCTGCTGTAAATAATCTTAATTAAGTTGAATCAATTTAACTTCAATCGCATTAAGTTGATTTATTCATTTGGTTTAATTATCATATTTTGAAATAGACCAAAAGAAAATCTCAGTTAAGTACGTCAGTCCCCGAGGAGGTCGTCTCGGCCAACGAGAAAAAGATGTGTCTGCGTGATTCTCCCGTCATCTCCCGACACGTTCACTGCCGCAGCTCCAGAAAAGCCATCCCGTCTAAGGAGAATCCACCGGCGGGCTTTTCTGATTGGCTCAGTACCTTTCAAGTATATTCCTATTGGTTATTAGAATCAAATTCCCGCTGGCTTTTAAATTTTTCTTTACAATGTAAAAATGACATGAATGTTATTTTTTTAAAAATAGCAATGGTCAAACGCCGAAAGGTTATTAGCCATTGACCACCTGATAGAACTCTGCGATCCTACACAAGTTCGTCACATGATGGCCGTTATCGAGCCGCAGTTTCAACGAGACTTCATCTCTCTTCTTCCCAAAGAGGTTAAACCTGGTTTCTCACTTATTTAACTTAAGCAATTAATTATCATTTTACTAGTTAATTTTAATGATTATTAATTCGACTTCAGAATTAATTTTACAAAAAAATTGGATTTATCGGAAAATAAACATTATCTCAGTTGCAAGTAAGCATTAAATTATAATAATAATGGAAATTTTATCATTGACTTCCCAGTTGGCCTTGTACGTTCTCAGCTTCCTGGCACCGCGCGACTTGACACGGGCGGCCCAGACGTGCCGTTACTGGCGCATCCTGGCTGAAGATAATCTGTTGTGGCGGGAGAAGTGTCGTGAGACGGGCATTGAGGACGTCGTTGAGACCATGTACAAACGACGCTCGCGGAGGACGACCATCAACCCCGTTTCTGCCTCGTCACTGATGGTCAGTGCAAGTTCGGGGACCGTCCCCTCTGCCGTAGTGTCGCCTTCGCCGTGGAAGGCAAGTTTTCATCCCAGCTCAATAACTTACAAATAATTATCATTAATTACTGCTCTCTTCGTTTTATTTTCCTACTTATTATTGTCATATTTATACATTATTAATTATTTTTTTTACATAGTTCTTTTATTCACTAGTTTTACAACATGTTATTGTATTATTAGTAGTTAATACAAATTAATTTGAGTTATTCGATTTTGGTTATTCTGTCCACAGATTACGTTTATGAGGCACCGGTATATCGAGCTGAACTGGCGCATTCGACCTTTACCCGAGCCGCGCGTTTTGAAAGGCCACGATGACCACGTGATCACTTGCCTTCAGTTCTGTGGTAATCGCGTCGTCTCCGGTTCGGATGACAATACCCTCAAAGTCTGGTCGGCGACCACTGGAAAGGTACGAAATGTTATTCCAGTTTTCGTTTGTTTGTTTGTTTTATAAACTTGCTTGTTCATTGATTTCTAGCTCGTTTTATTCATTTGGCGACCAGTTAACGTGTTTGTTTGTTTGTTTGTGCGTTGTGTTGACTGATTTTCCTTTTCAAAAATCTCTATTCCGTGCAGTGTTTAAGGACGCTGATCGGTCACACGGGCGGTGTGTGGTCGTCGCAGATGCAAGGGACGACCATCGTCAGCGGCAGCACCGATCGCACCTTGAAAGTATGGAACTCGGAAACGGGCCAGTGTCAGCACACCCTCTACGGGCATACCTCCACAGTGAGGTGCATGCATTTACATGGAAGAAAGTAAGATTCCAACCCTAATTCAATGTTGACACTCGTCCGGATAGATTGCCATTAAGCTATCTTTTGCGATCACTTGTTACCTAGTCAAGCTAACTGAAGGTTTCGTAATGTTCAAGGTTGTATGGGTAATCCAAGATGACCGACATTATAGTTTTATTGAAAATATTTATAATATTGACATATATATTTGAATATTGCATCTATTTTATTTTATTTTATTCCGTTTTTAGTCTATTGGAATTCAGTGGTTTATCAATTTTAACTATTTCCCTACGAATATATTAACAAATTCATATTGTCAGTTTAATTCCTTATTCTTGCTATATATTTAAGTTATTTTTAACTCGATCTCTTCAGTTCAATTTTCAAATCTAATCAGTTTAATTACAATTGGATTCAGTCAATCCAACTTGCTGTGGTTAAAATTTCCGGTGAATTTTGTCTTAATTTTTAGAATTGCATTTTCCTGTGGTTTTTCAGTATTTTTATTTTTGTTATTATTTATGTGTAATTTAATTATTTATTTATTATTCGTTACAGTTAATTTTTTTGTACAGTAATTTTTATAATGAATTAATTTTTGCCTTGATTGTTGAAATTGAACTTCCACAGGGTTGTGAGTGGATCTCGAGACGCCACCCTGAGGGTGTGGGACGTGGAGACGGGCGAGTGCCTTCACGTCCTCGTTGGCCACGTCGCGGCGGTGCGCTGCGTCCAGTACGACGGTCGACTGGTCGTCAGCGGCGCCTACGACTACACCGTCAAAGTGTGGGACCCTGAACGGGAGGAGTGTTTGCACACCTTGCAAGGCCACACCAACCGCGTTTACTCACTTCAGGTATGTGATTAACCGAACCATTAATTTTGTTATTTACCGTCAAACAGATGTACATTATAGTAAGATGACGATTGCATATCATTGCTGATTTAAGTATAAAGTTGTTAAGATATTCATAGATGAGTTTTACTTGACTTCTTCGTGTTATTAGTAACCCAGTTTGTTTACCAATCTATCTATTTATCTGTCTAACTATCTCTTTATTCATCTACCCATCCGTGTATCTATTTGACTTTCTGACTATCTATCTATCTGGTTCTGGCTGTCTACCTAACTATCTGTCTGTCTGCCTCTATCTGATTGTCTACCTATTCATTGAACGTTCTATCTAGCCAATCCCCCTCTATCTCTCTCTTTCTATCTTTGCAGCTCTATCTAATTGTCTGTCTGTGTGTCAAACTGTCTATCTATCCATCTACTCTATTTACCTACTCAACCACAACCATGTGTAGATGAGTGTCTTGTCTCTGTTTCACTATCTATTTAACTTTCTGACTATCTATCTATTTGTTTCTAACTATCTAACCGTCTGTCTGTCTGCCACTGTCTTATAGTCTACCTATCTATTGAACTTTCTATCCATCCGTCTCTGTCTCTCTCTCTGTCTAGCTATCCTTCTTTCTATCTTTGTAGCTCTCTGTCTAATTGTCCGTCTCTATCTGACAAACTATCTGTTTATCCATTTATCTACCTATCTTTGTATCTAACTATCTTTCTAGCCATCTGTCTACCTATCTATTTATACATCTACGTATCTAGCTATCTATCCATATATTTGTCTGTTTATCTACCTATCTATCTATTTATCTATCTATCTGTGTATTTATGTGTTTATCTATCGCTCGATCTGTCTTACTCCCTTTCTTCAAGTCACTCTTGTTACAAAGTCTAATGCTGCTGACGGTCGCATCTTTTTTTTTTGGTGTTATGTGCATTGCAGTTTGACGGTCTGCACGTGGTGAGCGGATCACTGGACACGAGCATCCGCGTCTGGGACGTGGAAACGGGGGCCTGTAAACACACGCTGATGGGCCACCAGTCTCTCACGTCTGGCATGGAACTCCATAACAACATCCTGGTGTCTGGAAATGCCGATTCCACCGTCAAAGTGTGGGACATCCTCACCGGCAAATGTTTACAAACTCTTTCAGGTTTTATCGACTTTCCGTAATTTTTTATTCATTCATTGAGTTAGTTTAACCATTTTTTTTATCGATTTTATTTAAGTATTATTATTGTTATTATTCGAGTGTAATATATTTATAATTGTGTTATTCACTGAGTTGTTGGAATTGTTTTGATGTGAATTATGTTTCCGTCGATTGGTTAGTTAAGTTAATAGTAATGTATTAACAACTTGTTTATTTACTTATTGTCGTTAATTTACTATCAGTTATTATTATTAATTTGTGATATCTGGTTTGATTTGCATTTGCATTTAACCATCTGTCGAATTACAAATCACTGTAAATTAAGTTTAATTAAGTAAATAATAATGGGCCTTTGGTGAATGTGAAACAGGGCCGAATAAACACCAGTCTGCCGTCACCTGCCTCCAGTTCAACAACAAGTTCGTCATAACATCGTCGGATGATGGGACCGTCAAGCTGTGGGACGTCAAAACCGGTAATTCACTTAGCTTTAATTGATTACCCTAAAATGTAATTTTCTTAACCGATTACTGACTGAAGTTAACAGTGTTTCCGATATTTTCTCATTTTCCGTAAGATGTTTACATAATGTTGATAACCGTTAACTATAACTGTTTGATTTCGTGTTTAAACTGCTGTTTATGGCGATTCATTTTTGATTATATGGTTGATTATATGGTTGATTATATTTCCGGTAATGTAATTATTTGAGCACTGTAATTAGTTTTTGATTAATTAACCTCTTGTTTCTCTGAATTTAGATTAATATTAAACTGGACGAGATTCCAGTTTAGTCGACGGTTTTAATTATTTACTATAAGTGAATTGCACTGGGATTGAAATTGATGTCTGTTTTGAAATGAAAGGTGAATTCATACGTAATTTGGTGGCCCTGGAGAGCGGAGGCAGCGGCGGAGTGGTCTGGCGGATCCGCGCCGACGAGACGAGGCTTGTCTGCGCCGTCGGAAGTCGCAACGGAACTGAGGAGACCAAACTCTTGGTTCTCGACTTCGACACGGAGACTAAGTAATTCGACTTGATTGTAAAACAGCAATTAATTTTTTTTTGTGGAAAATCTCCTTGTTTTCTCTTCTTCTTATTTATCTATTTATGGTTAATTATGAGTTGTGTTTAACTGCAATTATTATTAACTGTATTAAAGTTAATCGTTACTTTTTCCTCGCTGTGGTTGAATTACTGTTACTCGTATTGTTAAGGTTGGTATCAACTAGTGATGTCAACGACTCGACTCGACGGCCTTGGTCTTCAAGTCGAGTCGAGTCGAGTCGAGTCAATTAGGCCGACTTGACTTGATAAGTTGAGTTAGTCGACTTAAAAAATCACGAGTCGATTCGAGTCGATTAACGGCAAAGACCGAGTCGATTCGCTTGACGTCACTAGTATTACCCGTCAGTATTAAGGAAAAGATCGGTTCTGAATGTTGATTTCGTGCGTCAGGTTGACTCTGGAATGATTATAACGCCACTGCTAATGTTGATTTCCGTTTCGTTTTCAGGAGTTCGCGTTTATGAAACGGAAGAATAATTAAAAAAAAATATTAAACGCAATAAACTGGAAAGGCTCGATGGAAGGGACAGACTCTTTATCAGCGACTTGTAAATTTTATCTAACTCTCTCTTTTGCTAACTGCTTCCAGGCAAAGTTTCCAAAACTCTCGTTCCTCTCATCTTCTAGGGTTTCCATTTTCTATTTATTATTATTATTATTTTAATTCGTTTCTGGAAAAAACCGTCATCGCCTTGGTAACCGTTTTTTTTTTGTTTTTATCCCCCGCGTTCTGAACTATTTTTTTTTTTTAAATAATTTACTGTCGAAAGCGAGCGGGATGTTTCGCAGAAGGAGCCGAAGGGTAAAGCGGCTTGAAGACGTTGATCAACTGCCATGTGGAAATATTTATAACGTGGGTCATTCTTTATATCTACTTTTTAAATTATTATTTATTATTATTATTTTTTTAATTTTTGGCGGGGGGGAGGGGAGGGGTGGTTATCCATTGTATAGTTTTGTGTTCTTCTAAATCTCGCGCTGAAAATTTACGCGTTCGTCGTTTTCTGATAATATTTCTGGCCATTTTTTTAAAAAAATTATTTATTTCCCCTGTGTTTGTTTGTTTTTTTTAATTTTTTCCCGATTCTCCGATATTTTTCTGTTTTTTTTTAATGAAGAAGTGGGAAAATGTATGAGGAAGTTTACGCCATTTGTTTGTGTTTTTCCCCACCCAATTAATTACAATTTCGGTCCATGCCAAATAAAGCGTTTTTTGAAGATATATACCAATTTTGAAAAAAAAATGATTTATTGGTTTGTTCATATAATTAATTTCTGTCCGCCTCTATTTTAAATTATCTGTCAATTTATGAAATTGTATTTTAAAAAAATACGAATTTATTTGAATAATTTGCAATTTCCGATTCGTGATATTTTCTTTTAAACTGATTTATTGATCTATTGGTTAAAATTATGTCTGTATAGTTGTTTAATCATCGATCTATCACATTGCTGTATTTAGTTAAGTGATTAACTTAATTTGCGTTAGCTTAATTATTTAATAAATTCCCTGTTTCTTTCCCCCTCGAATGTTGTATTTTCCGAGTCGATTGGTTTATAATGATGGATTTAAAATTAATTTACTCATTTTTCGGTTCTTATTCAAGATAAATAGTTTTTATTTATTTATTGGGTTATCGACCACCGATCTATTTTTAATATTTGGATGTGTAAGTGTGATGGTTGGTTCGCGTACTTATAACTATCTATATATATATGTACGATATGTATATTAACTCTTTCGACGCATCAGGGACGGCTGACCGAAGACCGGTCAGGGCCGTGCCGTGGTTTCTATATATAAAAGGTTCCAAAGGCTTCGAGAGAAGCCAAAGAGACGATGGTATATCCGTACGTGTGTGTGTGTGTGTGTGTGTATGTGTGTGGGAGGATAAATAAATAATTGGTTTTATTTTTGCCCTACTTGTAGACTCTTAGGATTTTTACCAACCGTAGCGGGGGGAAAAATACAGAAACTAGGTAAACTAAAAGAAATCTAGGTTGACCTAGTTTTATTTTTAAAAAAGAAAGGGTTATATTGTTAGAACATGGGATGGTTAACTGTGACGGTTAAATTGTAAATTAATAAAGTTTGTATATGGGATTATACGAGTTTGAAATCAGTATATTCCAGTGTGTTTAATGACCGCTGATTCATCGTAGCGACTATGTGCAATCGTATAGACAACGTTAATCAACATCTCTATATCAAAGACGGCATTATTTTTTAAATCGTTTCTGTAATTGCAGTTAACTTAAAGAAGATTCTGCAAGAGATTGTGTCGTTTTGGATTTATCGTTGCCATGTAATCTGTTTGTGACGTGCGTGTGACAACTGCCCAATATTTAGGGCGGAATCAGCAAGTAAAACGAGGATATACTGCCCGATATTTAGGGAGGGAATCAAATAACCCATTCGCTGAAACGGGGATCGATATTTGACAAAAAACCACTGCCCAATATTTAGGGAGGGAATCAAATATTTAGGGGGGAAACTCATTAAATTAAACAATAACAAATCAAACTTCCACATTGTCAGAATAGAAAAGTCGGAATAGAAACACCGAAAGTAGAAACTGGAGAAGAATTTCAACAAAACAAGATGCGGTTAACAGGAATTCCTTCGTGTGTATCTTTTCCCGAATTTTTACGCTTTCCAAGGCAAGATTTATACAATTCTCAAAGAAGAAAAAAAGCCCGCGGGTTACTTTGCCATTTAGAGTAGCAGCAGCTGCTGAAAACCTACGCCGCAGCAGCTGCACGTTCTCGATTTAGAACTGTTTGGCGCTGGCTTATTTAGCGTGGGAGGAAAAAGGTTGCAAAGTTTTCCCGCCAATTTCTTTCTGTTATTCCAATTCAACATATAACTTACACATTGAAAAAGAAACAACGTAATTTATAATGGTTAGTTAATATCATACTAAAAATTAATAAGACATGTGATTCGTAGATTATAAGTTATGAATTATCCGTTTGATTTGAATAACTCGGTACTAATGATTCATCAAGCTGGCAATGTTTTCTGATCGATGAAAACAGGATGAGGAGTATAAACAGAGTTAAGGTTAAATGACATTAAAGTTAATTGTAATTAAAGTTAAAGGAATTTGAGATCGGGGTGCTGTTTACTTTAGAGCCGATCAGAATTAGATACAAGATAGATGGATGGATATATCGATGGGTCGATGGATGGATGGATGGATGGATGGATGGATGGATGGATAGATAGATAGATAGGTAAGTAGATTGATTGATCGACATAGATTTATGCATATATAGATAGGTAGATAGATCGATAGACAGATAGATAGACAGACAGACAGGCAGACAGATAGATAGATATACAGATAAATGGATGGATGCATGGATGGATGGATGTATCGATGGGTCGATCGATGGATGGATAGATTGTTTTATCGACAGATAGATAGATAGGCATATGGATATATAGATAGGTAGATTGATCGATAGACAGATAGATAGATAGACAGAAAGACAGACAAACAGACAGACAGACAGATAGATAGATAGGCAGGCAGGCAAATAGATGGATGGATGGATGGATGGACGGATGGACGGATGGACGGATGGACGGATGGACGGATGGCTAGATAGACATAGACAAATAGAAAAAGGTAGAAAGACAGACAGATAGATAGATAGACAGACAGACAGGGAGAGAGAGAGAGAGATAGATAGATAGACGGGATAGATGAATAGATCATTAAGAGAGACAGACAAACAGACAGATAGATAGCTAGATAGAGATGGACAGATCATTAGATAGACAGACAGAAAAACAGACAGATAGATAGCTAGATAGAGATGGACAGATCATTAGATAGACAGACAGACAAACAGACAGACAGACAGATAGATAGCTAGATAGAGATGGACAGATCATTAGATAGACAGACAGACAAACAGACAGACAGACAGATAGACAGAACAGACAAACAGACTGATAGATATATATATATATATAGATAAACGGATAAATAGACAAATAAATAAATAAGACGGACGTTGTGTGATTCAGAGGAATATTTTCGATGATGAATCAGAGAAATTCCTCTTCGTGTTCACGGCTATTCTTACACGCGGCGCTCTATTTAGACATCGGCAAGGTGACTTCTTCTATCCGCAAGAATAAGTCGAGTGGACACTAAAACAGAAATACTCTGTAAACATTTAAGATTTACATTTACTCGTTAATTTAATTCTATTAACCAAACAGCAGTGTGATTGAAACTTCAATTAAGGAATTAATGATATAATTACTAAAACAGTGTTAAATTAATTACAGTTTCATCCTTTATGGCGGTTTCTATATATCTGTATCTTAACACTTGGTTGTTAATTAACCTAATACTCAAGTCAATTAATAATTAGTATCATTAGTTCGTATCTTCGATTTAACTTAACACGATACAGTTTATCACGTGGAATTGTATTCTTAAAACTCATTACCGCTGCGCCATGCTCACTTGGTAACCAACTGAATCAAAGTGATTCAGATACGTAACCAACAGTTAAGCGTACAGTTCAGTAGTATGTTCAGACGTAACTAAACGCTGCGCCATAACAGTTTACTGAATTAGAGTTAACTGGCTAGGACATCAAGGTAAATGTCACGCAGATAAGTAATTGTTAAAAAATCAAGTTAAAAGGAATATAATAAATAAGAAATTAAATTAAATTAAAGTAATAGTATAAAAACTAGTACCGAGAACCGTTTAGGAGAAGTTTGTTTACATTTCTCGTCTCTCCAAGTGAAGCTTCTAGCGTGTTCCATGACGCCCGCGCGCGCTTTCCTACTTTTAGCTCGCACGCCTGGAACAGCGTATTTAAACGCCGCGCTGCTCCCCTTCCAGCGGCACAGTACCTACTGGAGATTGCGTTCCAGAACATCTTCGTGCGACCGTTTATCCCGTTCTTGTCCGTCGCACACCTAATCGGTTTGATTTCAATTTCGTCACTATAATTCATTGAATCAGTCAATTGAAATGTCTTTGGAACGTGCTGTCCGCGCCAAGGTAAAACTCCTTATCCTCGAAATCTTTAATTGTTGTCTATCTATCTAACTGTCTGTCGATCTATCTATCTATCTACCTATCTATCTATTTATCTATCTATCTGTCTGTCTGTCTATCCATCCATCCATCTATACCCTCGAAATCTTTAACAGTTGTATATCTACCTATCTGTGTACCGATCTATCTATCTATCTACCTATCTATCTATCCATCCATCCATTCATCCATCCATCCGTCCATCTATCTATCTAACTATATCTTTCTGTCTATCTATCTATCTATACATCTATCTATCTATCTATCTATCCGTCTATCTATCTATCTAAACTACTGCTTAACTTGTATTAGGATTATATGGTTAAAAGTGTAGCAATTGTTTATTCATGTACTGGATTCGTTTGTATTTTTCTCAAGTTATGATTTTAACTAAAATAGTAATTTTCTTAATGATAGTAATATGTTGTCATTAGTTAATTACAATTAGTACGGTTGGATTATTATCTAAAGTATTAACAGATGAATGCTAAGTGTTAACTGGTCGAATATATAGTCATAGTTAAAATGTACAATTAGTGTTAATTAATCTTATTACCAGTCTACTGTACAATATTGATAGCGTTTAAATTAATAGTTCCGATTAAACTAGAACTCGAATTTTGTCAGCGCTGTTTTATTACTTAGACTATTCAGTTAATTATAGTTGATTAGAGTTAATTATGTAGTCAGGTTTAATTTGGCAAAGTTGAATTACCATTATATGTATATAAAAAAGAATACGAAATAAATAATTTGGTCTAATATTATCATAAATTAATTAACTGTTATAAAAAAAAGTGTCTATGAATCGTTGCTCTAGTTAATTGAAGTCAATTAACGAGTTGGATTAGTATAATAATTTTGACGATGAAACGCGCAGATTGCTGGAAAACGCGATGCAGAGCAGGAGAAGCTGGCTCAGGCCTGGATCGAGGAGATTCTCGGGGAGAAGTTCACGTCGAGCTTCGAGGACACGCTGCGGGACGGTATCGTTCTCTGCAAACTGATGAACAAGATCCAGCCCGGTGCCATTGCCAAGATCAACACATCTGGCGCCCAGTTCAAACTCATGGAGAACATTCAAAAGTATATTCTCTTAATTTATTTAACTTTAATTCGCATCATCTTAAGTATACCTATTCGCGCCTTACTCGTATACAAGGTTATTGATAACCTCTTAATTTAACATGTGTGTGAATTGTAAAGGTTCCAGGAAGCTCTGAAGAAGTACGGTGTTTCTGATGTCGATGTCTTCCAGACTGTCGATCTGTGGGAGAAGAAGGACATCGCACAAGTGACCACCACAATCTTTGCCCTTGGCCGAGCCGTAAGTTTAAAATTTATCATAAATTTAACATTAATTTAATTGTTTCATTTTTTAAATATAAATTAAACGAGGTGCAAAACGCGAAATATTTTAAATTTAGCGTAAATCTTTTTTTTAAAATGAGAACTGGCAACGCCGCATTTTAAAATCAATAACAGTCAAATGAATTTTCATATTAATGTCAGTTTTACTAATATAATGAAATCTTTGTGAAAGGAATCTTTGGAAGGGTTTGTCTCGGTTGGTTGCCATAGAAACGAATGTTATTCATATTTACTTAAAACTAAACTGCAAAGATTTTCGACACAGAAAAGTTGCTATTGTCGACTTGATGGGTTTTAGAATAAAGAAATCAACTTTGATTCAAAACAGCACAAAATAGATAGATAGGTAGCAGAAAGATAGCTTGAATGATGGATAGACAGGACAGAAGGTCATATAGATAGATAGATCGAGTCTATAGATAAAACATAATACTATACTTTTAAAACAAGAGCTTGCCAACAGTAACTCTAAATAGTAAGTTTTGTTTGCAAACAGACTTATAAACACCCCGAGTGGACCGGTCCCTCTTTGGGACCCAAGCCTGCTGAGGAAAACAAACGCGAATTCAGCGATGACGTCCTCAACGCCGGCAAGGCGGTCATCGGACTTCAAGCTGGAACCAACAAAGGCGCCACACAGGCCGGACAAAACATCGGTGCTGGTCGTAAAATCATCCTCGGCAAGTAGAGACATCGACACGACACGAGCGACTGTCGGATCTTCCGTCTAGAGGTCGAAGTTTTTTAACAAGGAAAACAGAAGTTATAATTTCGATTGGTTCATTTATGTATTTTGCACACATTTTCTTTAACTTTTTTGTAAACGGTTACTTTATCAATACACCAATAAAAAATTATGACCGACAGCTTATCAATACCGAGGTCTGCGGGGAGCACGCCAACGACAAACTTGAAAGAGGCAGTCGGGAAATGAAATGGAGTAGAGACCTTCTTAAAAAATGGGGACATGTATTGTATCTTCAAAATGGAACTGATCTGAAAAATGAAACGGTGGACGCCAAAAATACAAAGAATTCGCATCTCGTTCCTTTCGCACTAGCTCGCTTTTCTAAACTACACTTGGCGAGGAGAATACGAAACGGAGGAATATACCGCTGACATGTAGCCGGGACATAATTCATATTTTTTTTGTTGTTGTGTGAAATGAAATGGTGTTACCAATTGCCGTATGTACACCAAGCTTTAGCAAATACGGGTGAAGGGGGAAAAACATTTTTTAAAAAACGCACAAATTCTGTTCCACCGTTAATATGAGAAATGTTTTTGTTGTTTAATCGTCACTGTCTTCATCCTCGTCTTCGTCACTGCCTTCCGCTGCGAACTTGCCTTTCTTGTATGCGCCCATATCCTGTTCAAAAACAAGTTGGTTATCAGTATGCGACCTCGTGATGCCATTAAGAATCCAGGCAGTTACCCTTTCGTATCTGGCCTTGTCCTTCTCCGCCATGGCCTCGTACTTGGACTTGACTGAGGGGTCGAGGGCAGCCCACTGTTTACCGAGCGCCTTGGCGACGTCGCCAACACCAAAATCAGGGTGAATCTCCTTCACACGGGGGCGTTCTTCGTTGCAGAACCTGCATCAACAAAGAGTAGATGTTATTCGAGACATTCACATTAAGTACACAAAGCGGTCACATACCAGAAAAACGCAGAGAGAGCACGTTTGGGGGCGTTGGGGTCCTTGACGTTCTTGCGTTTGCGACCCTTGCCGACATCTCCGCCAGCTGCAGCAAAGTCCCGCATTTCGCCGTCAAAACGGGTCTTGTCCCTGTCGGCCATCTCCTGGAAGCGTTGCTTCTCGCCATTGCTCATGGTCTTCCAGCGCTCGGCGCACTTCTTGGAGAACTCGGAGAAGACGACATTCTCGTCGGGGTGCTTCCTCTTGTGCTCCTCACGGCATGTCTGGACAAAGAACGCGTAGGCGGTCATGCGACCGCGGGGCTTTCCACTGTCGGCCTTTGCGCGCGGCATTTTCAGCAAAATGTGGCTTGTTCAAACTTTAAGAAACCGCCAAAAACCTGAATAACCAAAAACAGTCAATGCAACGCCACCTAGCAGTAGAATCCGAAGTTAACAAAACCATATTTTTTGTTTTAATTAAGGTTTTATTTCATTTAAGTTTATATATTTACTTTGACATGATTTCTTACTAAATGGTTTACTTAATAAAACTTTGAATGATAAGGTAATGTAGAAGCCAATAACTTGTAACCTTTGAAATATACTCTGGCTACGTGCTTTCCTTTGTCTAGCACAAACGCGTCATGCAAAAATGGCGCCGTTTACCCCGAGCGCGTGACGCTTACCGATCGTCCCTGCGTGTCCCGTCCCGTTATTCCTCAGATAATCCAACTTGGCTTTAATTATCTTAACTTTACCTAAACTACAAGTTTGAGCCCCGTACGTCTAAACTGCCCTTCTGTCAAAAAACGGATTTAATAAAACCGGAAAATGCTTTAACATAAAGGCCAGCAGCGTTACCGGATCCGACTACTTCTTTGAGAAACGGTTACTCAACAATGGAAACGGTCATTGTTCCCTACGTCACCTTAGTTACCATTTCGTAAATTTAAATGTAATCGAATCGAACACTACATTAGTTTAAGTTAATGGAAAACTGTGCTGAAACGATCTCAGATACTTTAGGTAACCGTTTCTAAAACAAAGTAATCGTATAGTAAGTAATCACTACTATATTTATTTCAAAGAAATTAAACTTAATTTCATAAACATAAATGTGAAATAGGTTAAGATAAGCAGTAATTTAAAAAGGAAATCTCAGTAAAAATTGCTCAACTAGTAACAGTTAAGGAATAAAGCCGTTGGACTATGCACCAGCAGCACGGCCGCCATTACCATTGCCAAAGCCTGGGCTCCCAAGCCTTAATACACGTAGCCATAGGAATATACCAGCCATGTAAAATTAACTATTAAATTGAAAAATTTCGAGATATACGTTCGATTAAACTTAAAATTAGATAATTTTAGAGATAGAAATGCAAGATGAAAAATTTTTTCTACTTACGTTACAGCCTATTGAAGGTGTATGGGAGATAGCCGTATAGCCAAGCAAGTAAAGCGAACGACGAACAAGGGCAGCACGAAGCTTCAGCCAGCAGACCCTATAGCGCAACACAGCCTTCCCCCATTGGCCCGATTCAAAAACCCCGCTCCCGCCTGCCAATCAGAGAGGCTCTTCTCCCTTACAGCCAATCAACAGCGGAGTTACTCTCGGTGTAGGACAAAGCAAACGTCTGCAGGGAAACGGCTTGGGGTACTCGGTCAATGAAGTACATGTCGCCCTGTGAACAATCTCGCCCTTTTGACTTTTCTCGCCCTCGCCATTTTGTATTCCACTGTCAAGTTTAACGCATATATAACTAAATATTCAATGTTTCAATAATAAAATAAGTAGGTTAGCTTATAAAATGATATTAGTGATGAAATATAATGAAGTAATATCATTTGATGTAGTAGTCGAGGGCGACTTTGTTAAAAACGCATATGCGACAGATGGGAGGCAAGTGTTTGCCCTGGAGACGTTTTCGAGTTGATTTCTCGTCTGTCTGCTGTTGTTGAAAAGGAGCCGCTTTCCTCTCATGTAGAAATAAAACGCATTCCTTTAAAACTAATGCACAAAGTCATTTCCAGCTGAAGAGACAGTAATTTTATTCTTTGCTTTACTGGCTACGTAATTTGAGTGAATCGATCGTTCGTAACTGTTATTCACCGGCGTATTTTATCAAAAATACGTTTAACTCGATCCTACCGTTCCGACAGTGAACGTTACCTGGACATTGGCAACAATGAACGGTTTTAGCACAGGTTCGGGGGAAGAAGATTCCCGTGACTCGCGCGGCAACAACCACGACCAGCTCTGTTGTCTGATAGAAGAAGGCGACAGATGCACTCGGGTGGCGGGCAACGCTTCCTACAGCAAGAGAATCCAGAAAATTGTCCAGCAGCGTAAACTCAGATTAAGCCTGGATCCCTCGGTTTGTTTCACGAGTAACCGGCACGGTATTGGTGAATTTACCCTTATTTTCTTGCAGGCGCGACACATCTACATCTGCGACCACCACAAGGGCCTGATTCAGTCGGTGAGGGTACGGCAGAGGAAACGCAAGGACTCTGAGGATGATTCTAACGAAACAGACAGAGAAACCGTCGGCGGCAGCGGGCAGGATCGAGAGGCTCCCGAGGTCGACCTCTACCAGTTGCAAATCAACACGTTGCGACGGTACAAGAGGCACTTTAAGGTGACAACGAGACCGGGCTTGAACAAAGCACAGTTGGCAGAGGTATTCATTTAATCTTACTTATAATTCGCATTGACTTTTCTAAATCTAATAAGGGTGACAGCTATAATGTGAATATCTGTCGTCTTATTTAGACACTGCTGCGCCACTTCAATACGATACCAGTGACTGAGAAGGACACACTCTCCTCATTCATCTACTCAGTGAAGGCCAACAAAAACAAACTGGATTTGAAACCCAATAGCGAGTCTCTGTGACCTTTGATCGGGACGGAATCCCGACGTTCCCGTGTCCATTCTCTTTTACCTGCACTACTGTCCCCGTTTCTCTCGCTTGACCCTGTATGATGGCGTATGCCCATTGCAAAAGTTGTCAAAATGATTAAACGACGCATTCGGTCTTTTATTTTGTTATTCGTATATTTCATTTTTAACATTTCACGTAAACTTTTTGATAACTTTTTGCAACGACTGACTAACAGATGAAGCATGCGGAGGATAAAACGGAGGACAATATCTGGAGAATGGGCTGAACATTTAAGCAGTGTTGCGTATCACGATTTCAAGCTTTTACGACTTGAATTTGCGCCTTTCTACGTTCGTAGATTCGACAGTTGAAGAGGCAAATGGGATTCACTGTATCGTGGATAGCCTTCTAGGTTTCGTCTTCTGCGTTTCGGGGTTGTACGGACCAATGTCACGAAACAGCTGAACACCGGGACAGGAAAATACCGACACATCTAGTGGAGAAATAGTTTAAACGGTAAATACATTTGAATTACTTCAAGTTTAATTGGATATATTAAACTGAATTGAGTGATAATTTCTATACCGTCGGGCAGTTTATGCACACTGGATCCTAGGGACCGAAAGTAGGGATGTTTCAGGGCATCCCGGGCGGAAATACGACTCCTTGCCTCGTACTGCAACAGGCGAAAAAAGTCAAGTTAACTTAAGTTAATTAAATTTGGATAATAAACATAGGTTTCAAATAAAACAGATATCGAAATGTCATACGCAAAGGAAATTCCTCAGGAGATCGATGCCGTCTGCATCCAGCCGCGGGACCTTCTGTGTTAAGGATTTTCCGCTGTAGTTGGGGAATTCGTAGCTGAGATATTCGTCGTTATAGCCGATCCCTGGCCAGGATTTCTCGTTGGGCGTTCCTAGTGTGTAGAAGATCAAACGTAGCTGGTTTTCGACAGTCGATCCTGGAAACATGGGTTTTCCAG
>JAIQCU010000591.1:0-43053 GCA_022114935.1 Leptestheria dahalacensis | reverse complement strand
TCTCTTGTGTAAAAGAGACCAGAGTTGGGACGAAAAAACCATCAGTTGTTTTGATTTATTTCATTATCCTCTGCGTGACACGAGAAAAGTAGTAAAGCGAGACGGCCGGCACCAGGTAAGACCTCTGCGTGATCGCAGACAAACTGAAAAACGGCGGGGAAGTGAAACAGCAGACGTACCGCGGAATCGACGTGCGCTGGATACAGTTGGAGAAGTTGGTTAATAAGGTTGCGGTAGTGCCGGATTTTGAGCTCGTCGCAGAAATGTTCCGTGTCGACCTCGCACATGCAGATGATGTGCTGCTGCGACGCGGGGTACAGCGGGGCCACGCTACCCTGCCGCCGCACGGATTGGATGAACTCTGCAACGTGCGAGTTGTCGGTGTTGTCGCAGATCCTCCTGTACAACTCTGGGCTCTCCAGACACACCGTGGCAAGGGGTTTTGAGGCGACGTTAGAGACGAGATGTTCTCTCACGAAGTGCGAGTAACAATCACGGTCCAGTAAAAGGATCTTCGAGACTACCCCGGCGAACCTTTGGTCATCTAAGAAAACCATACTGGTTAAGACGAAAGCAAAGTTAGAATGTGAGGTTAAAACCTTTTTCGTACAGTCTGACGATTTTCTTGTAGATGTTTGATAGAGCTTCAGATTCCTGTAGGGTTAAGTTAGACTTCATCGTGTCTAGTTTGTCGACTAGACGTCTCCACGTCCCAGGAGACGTGCAAGTGGGAGCCTCCAGCCAGATGTTGGCGATTGTTAGTAGCGATAAATCATCGGGCAGAGTGTCAGATTGAAAGTTGCTAGCAAACGTCTCGCCTAGACTTTTGAGTGAAGCTTGAAGCGGGACTGTGGCCAACCACTTTTGTTTGGAAATTTGCACGTTGGAGAAACCGAGCCGCGAGCGAAACGTCTGCTGTTTGACAGATATTCAAAATGAAGTTATGTACTAAGTAAATTAGGCTAATAAAAAACAGTGTTGAACTAATTATTATATTAAATTACCATTTCTCTCTGATAGAGGTTCAAGGTTATAATATATCACGTGAGTCAATGATTATAAGTTATGATGGGCTAATTTTATTTGACTTACCATCTCTTTTATCTCTGTCTGCGTGAAGTTGGATGAGTTTTTGGTTGAATACAACAGGTTGCACATTTGCTCAATGCTTCGGTTTGTATCGCGCGTCTCCATCTTCTACAACGATGAAGTTCAAACAAAACAAACAACGGCGGATCGGCGGTTGAGGATAAAACGCAAACCGCGAAGTCGTGCAGGTAGAACGCGAATAATTCTGACTATCTTTTTCGTCTCTGTATTTTCATAAATAAAATATAAAAGGAGAATCAAGTTGTAACTTTAAATATTAATAATACTAACCAAAATATTTCCGTAAAACTTGATAATTTAAATTTAAGTTTAATGCGACGTGAAATAACTTTAACTTTACCATATAAATAACCATGTAAAATATCAATACCGGATAACTGGAGAGACTAGTGAGCTATGCTTCTATTCAACTTACTACAATAGTCACGTGGTGATATTTCCCCCAAACATTATTAAGATATGTTTTTAAAAAATGTAATCAGTATCAAGTACGCTATTCAGTAACAGTTACACAAGACTGTAGACCGCTGTACATGGCAAAAAACGGGATCTGAATGACGAGGGAGTTGGAATAATTTGCAATTTTTAGGATTTTATTCCGGCCAAACTAACTAACTGATTTACACGAAATTTTACCCGTACATTAAATACTACTAGGATTACATCCGATAATTTTTGGGTGTCTATATCTTTGAAACTGTAGGAGCAATAAGCAATCAACTTTTTCCCAGCGAGAACCCCTTTTTTGTTGCCTTAAACTGCACGTGTTGCAGAATGAGGTCAGGCGTAGCACTGACACTATGATGGGCTTGTTAACACGTGGAGGACGTTACGTACGGGTAAGATCATCGTACCCGGCAACCTTGAGATTCCTGCTGAAAAGTTGCCCGACCCAGACGGTAAGTCTGTACGCACTCTCTCTTTCTCTGCGTACACCGAAAGCAGAATTCCAGCTCTCCTTGCTGCTGGCGTAACGGTGCAGCTATGAATCATCTCTTGCAAGTTATATTAAGGTAACGCGGTTTAAACTCTTATCATAAGTATGAAACTGTGTCGGAAACAATCAATCTATGTCGAATTTCAGTATTAGTTCATATTGATGGAAGTAATTTGTAAATCGTAAATACTCTGTACTGTGCTTTATGTGTTCGTTACTAACTGATGGACCAAAGGTTTTTCTAAGTGACTTAACTAATTATAGCTACTTGATCGTTTTTGTTTTATTGACTATAACTGATTTAACGTGCTCGTTCAATAGTCGTGCACTTAAACCGAGGTGGAAAGCACATTCTTAAAACTAAAGTTAATCACGTGCTTAATGGTGCTACTATAGTGTAATTGCTCTCTGTAATCAGTCTGTTCATGTCAACAGTCAGGACAGGAGTTTAACCTAGATTTGTAAAACTAGAAACCAAAACGTGAAGTTTAATAGGCAGTTAAAAATTTTTGAATTAATTGTAAACAATAACATTATGAACAAACATTGATTTGCGATGTTACAGATCTTTTAAAATAAACGTTGGAATTAAAAATTTCACTGGAAAAAAAGGTTTTTGTTTTTGAAATAGCTAGCACTGGGTAGTGTGCAGTTTAGAGCGACAAAAAAGGTTCTTGCTGGAGAAAGAGGTAGATAGATAGATAGACAGACAGACAGACAGATAGATAGATAAATAAATAGATAGATAGACAGACAGATAAATGGAAGACTAGACGGATAGACGGATAGATGGATAGGTAGATAGGAAGGTTAGATAGACTGATCGACAGATGGACAGGCTTCCAGGCAGTTATAAAGATGTGTGGGTTAGATAGAAAGATAGACAGATAGACAGATACATATATAGATAGATAGATAGATAGATAGATAGATAGGTAGATAGTTGGATAGATGGACAAATAGATAGATATAGATAGACAGACAGATAAATAGATGGATAAATAGATAGGTAGGTTAGATAGACTGATAGACAGTTGGACAGGCTTATAGGCAGTTATAAAATGTGTGTGGGTTAGATAGAAAGATAGACAGATGGACAGATAGATAGATGTATAGACAGATAAAAAGATAGGCAGATAGACAGATAGCCATATAGATAGATAGATAGTTGAGTGCTTATTGCTTCCACGTTATCAATGATACAGCAACCCAAAAAATACCGTGTGTAGAACCAGCCAGTACTTAATATATTCCTTAAGTTTCGTATTGCGACTGATTCGTTAGTTTCGCCAAAACAAAATCCGCAATGTTAGAATTTCAATAATTCATACTTCTAGTCTGTTTCCTTGGTTTCCAGGTAATGCGGATGAACATTCAGAACATCGGAATGAAGAACAAGATGATAGAGAATACGAGGAAACATTGGTTTACCATGGTGTTGAAAAGTGATCTTAACTACAACACCAGTCAGAAGTTCTATCTATCAATCTAGCAATCAATGAATCTATCAATCACTGTAGCTTTCAATTATACGATCTATCAATCAATCTATCTATCTGTCAATTCAACTATCTATCCATCTATCTATCTATCTATCTAAATATCTATCTATCTATCTATCTATCTATCTTTCTATCTATCTTTCTATCTATCTATTACGGTTTTATCCGTCCTTCAGCGATCTTCCCAAAACTTTAACAAAGAACCTTATTTGCTGTTTTTAAAACGTCTAGATTGGAGAAAAACGCTGTTCATTCAAACGGATGACGAAATAAGGAAATGCTGTAAGGCCATCACATACCTGGTTTCTTTGGTTGCTGCAGCTTTATAGACCTAGGCCTGACGTCCGGTCTTTGTCCGGGAATTGTCTGAACAATGGCTGGTCACCGACAGTACCTTGAAAGCTTGAATATGCCTCCCTCGCCATCCTTAGAGGAAAACGTAAAGAAAAAAAAATCCTTGAGACGGTTACTTCAATTAAGGAGGCCTAGAAAAACCACTTTCACCCAGCAAGTTGTTACAGATAGGAAACTCAACTCACAGCCCGCCGTCAAGGCAGTCTACTTCCAGTGCAGATCTGAATTCCGAAGAGAATGGAACCTGTTTTAGTCGGTGTTCTGGCTGCCTTGCTTGTTTCTGTTATTCATGCAGATCCTTATAATAGTAAGTTGTGGTTTTCTATTTGTATTTTAGATTTGATTGGTTTGCGTCTTAGTAACGATTTGATATGAGGAGTTTGGTTAGTAGTGAAAACTGGCTTTTCTTTTGCTCTCCGGATAAAAATACTGGGCATCTGGTGTGACGGACTGTTCATTTACCCACGGGGTAAAATCGGAGCTAAGAGGGAAAACACCTGTTCATGCACCTAACGTTTTGCTTGTCTAAATGTCTGTCTATCTGTCTATTTGTCTATCTATCTATCTATTTATCTATCTGTCTATCTGTCTATCTACCTATCTCTATCTATCTATCTATCTATCTATCTATCTATCTATCTATCTATGTCTATCTATCTATCTACCTATCTATCTGTCTATCTATATCTATCTATCTAGCTACCTATCTATCTCTCTATCAATATGTCTATCTTTCTAACAATCTGTCTATCTATCTATCTACCGATATCGATCTACCGATCTATCTATCTATCTTTCTATCTATCTATCTATCTATCTATCTATCTATCTATCTATCTATCTATCTATCTTTCTATCTATCTATCTATCTATCTATCTATCTATCTATCTATCTATCTATCTACCTATCTGCCCACACAGTCCATTTATACACTAAATATGGTTCAGTTTGATTTTAAGTCTTCACACATTATTAATTCTAAAAGAAGTCCATACGAAAACCTTGCAGGTTCTATTTAAAGCAGTAACCATAAAATAACATTTCAAGTTCAAATGTACGTTTAGAGATGCGATAGTACAACACTACTATCTTTTAAAAATAATCATAATTGTCATTCTATCAGAAAGCAAAGATTGTGAATGTTAAATCTACTCAAGTAAAAATAAGTTTATACATTGATAGCAAGGGGTTCGTTAGTCACAAGAATCACCGTACACTTGTCGGAAAACTGAGGGTAAGAGTCACGGAATGATTCTGACAAACCGAAGTAGCGAACCGCTCGATTGATGGATAGATTTTTGTAAAAAAACTGGTAACAGAAAGGTTGTCGTGATGAAAAGCGACCTTTAAGCACATTGTTCATCGACATATCTAACAGCTTATGCAACTGGAATGGTATTTACTGTTCTTTATCAATACAGAAACATGTGGCTAACATATTAGGAACGTTTCTCCTAATTATGTCATGTCCTTATTCATTGAACCTGTTTTTAGCCTAAACTTAATGTTAATTGAATAAGTTTATCAGGTAGATTGAACGGTGAACCTTTGATTGATCTTAGCAGGAGGACCGTATGGAGTATCCAGGTTCCGCCAGCCGGAGATCCGCGGTAGGTTCGACCTGACTCAGATCAAATGGGCCCACGCTGTCAACTCGAAACAAGAACTACAAGATGCTCTACTAAGTATATCAACTGCTAATTACACTAATTAGCCTATTGAGTAGATTATCATTAGCTATTAATCTATACGATATGAAATCCTGGATAATCTAAATCGATTATTAGGCGATATCGATATGCTCGAGGCTGACGTACTGATAGGCAAACTTCTGACTTGGCCGGACGCTGGGCTAACCGCAATCATGGCGCATCCGCCTGCGGTTTCATCCGATCTCTCGTTGGATCAATTCTTGGATGCTGCTTTCGCCCAGTCGACCAAAGGAATCAAATTAGACTTTAAGATTCCCCAAGTGATTCCCGTCGCTCTGGAGAAAATCGCGCAGAGGATAACTCAAGTAAACCCTACTTCATGAATTCTTGTTATCAACCGATCAATTCATATCAATTAAAGTAATTATTAAACAAGTTTTATAGGAAATCAAGATATGTCAGTTACGGTGGATAGAAATTTAATATGCTGTTGAACTACTGACTGGATTTACGTTTAGGCTATTAGGATTCCGATATGGCTGAACGCAGATATCCTTAAAGGTCCCGTGGATGCTGCTGACCCAATAGTCAACGCTGCGGATTTTCTCCAGCAATGTAAAGCTATTCCCAGTGCTGTTCTTAGCGTCGGATGGACAACGAGGTTATTTTGTTATTACTATAAAACCTAATTTATGAATAAATATGCTTAGGATTGTCTAGAATAGACAGATATATAGACAGATAGATGGATAGATAGATAGATAGATTGATAGCTAGACAGATAGAGAGACAAAATAGGAATAGATAGATAGATAGATAGATAGACAGACAGACAGACAGGTAGACAGATAGGTAGATAGATAGATAGGATAGTAACAGATAGAGAGATAGACGTACAGAAAGCATAGATATATAGGTAGATAGATGGTTAGATAGCCAGAAAGAAAGGTAGATAGATGGATAGATGGATAGATAGATACATAGATAGATAGATAGATTGATTGATTGATAGATAGACAGACAGATGGACAAAATAGCAATAGATAGGTAGATATAGATAGATAGATAGACAGATAGACAGACAGACAGACAGATAGACAGATGGACAGATAGATAGATAGACAGATGGACAGTTAAACAGACAGGTAGATAGACAGGGAGGTAGATAGATAGACAGAATAGTAACAGTTAGACAGACAGACGTACAGACAGACAGATAGATAGATAGATAGATGCTTAGAGAGGCAGAAAGAAAGGTAGATAGATATTGAGATGGATCGATAGATAGATAAATACAAGGCAGACCATGATAGGTAGAAGAACTCTTCAATTGTTTGTGTACAGGTTTTTTGTTTATTGACCTTAATAAAATACTAATTAATATAATTAATTTTTATAGATTTGGACCAGACATCAGGAATCCGTTCAACGTGATCAAAAATGGATCTTACTCTCGCGACGATGTTCTCAGAATGAGAGACATTTTAATCGACAACCAAGTTACACAGCAGGTCACCTTCCCCGTAAGAGCGGGCATTGCAGCTTCCGAAGAGTCTCACAGAAATCTAATTTGGCTGCTTAATGAAGTAATCTACCTATTCTTGGGCAACCACTTAATTAGTATTAATAGATGTCCGTACTTAGCAACGATATTAAGATACTAAAAGCAATCACCAGACGTCACAGTTAAATGTTGAATGGAAGTTTTTAAGCTGATGAATAATATTTAGACTGAAAATGGATGGTAAGTTTTTTGGTGATACAGGTATCAGTTAAACGATTTCATAGAATACATCTAGTAGGTAATACGTACACTAAACTGTCAATCGTACTGAGTTAAGCATTTTGAGAATCAAGTTGGATTAATAGGGTAGTACTAGGGTAATTCTAGATCCAAGTAATGCTAGGGTAAGACTAGGGTACTAGCAGGGTAATAGTTGGGTAATACTAGTAAATGTAGTACCAGCACCTTTTAGTGGCACCTTGGGTAATTCTAGATACTGTAATACTAGGGTATTAATACGATAGTGCTAGGGCACTAGTAAATGTAGTACTAGCACCTTTTATTAGTACCTAGGATAATTCTAGATAATAATAGTACTAGGGTAACACTATGGTACTAGCAGGGTAATAATAGGATAATACTAGGGTAATACTAGGGTAATACTAGGGTAATACTAGGGTAGTACTAGAGTAATACTAGGGTACTACTAGAGCAATACTAAGGTTATACTAGGGCAATACTAAGGGAATAGAAGGGTAATACTAGGGTAATACTAGGGTACTAGTAAATTTAGTACTAGTGGCTTTTACGAACAAGACGAGTATCACGATTATCAGTAATTTTTGTTATTTAACCGCACTGCTGAAGTCATGTCAGCAAACCTGCAATTTTCCATTAAATGTCATATTATTAAGTTAATTAACTTATTAACTTAAACTAATAACATTATAATTAAACCGGATTTTTTTATAAATTAAGGTTCCGTACAGCACGCTAACCATTTGGGGCAGTCAGTACGACACTGTGAACATTAAAGGACTGGTAGAACTGATAGCCAAAGCGGGCAAGGATCGGGTTTACCTGGATCTTCCACCTGGAGATGAATGCCAAGTTCGTCATTTTCGTCCCAAGTCGACTGCCAAGACTGCGCTCTATCATTCCACGATCCCAAGACCATGAAGAACGGCTTCATACTTGCCAGATTCACTCATCTTTTTACCGGTTCTTTATACGGAACATCCTTTTAAAACTTGGCTCGCTTTTTTTGGTGTACCGGTGAAACTGCAATACGGGGATCGTGGACAGGCAGTTTGAAAACTTATTTGAAATAGACCGTCTTTTTCACAGGTTCTTATATGCTATTATTGAATAGGATTTTAATATAATAATAATAATAATCTATAATATAAGTTAGATGGATAATATATGGCGTTTCTGCTTAAATAAGTGAATGTGCAATTAATATTTTATTGGCTTTTTTATATCTTTGATATTAGACCCTTTCCGACTGCGAGTTAACTATAATTAAATTTGTATATAATTACATTTATAATGTATAACAAGAGCGAACAAGTGGAGCAGTAAATCTTTATGGACGGTAAGTATGAGGGAACGAAGAACCTATTTAGATAGATAGATATATAGATAGATAGATATAAGAGACAAATTTCCGAATAATGATATGCTGAATTAGTGTGAAATCTTTTGTCATATATGACTTCGAATAGAAGGCCCACGAGTATATCCGTTTGTCAATCCGCGTTTCGGGAAAGCTACCCGATTACTGTTTTGTAATAGTGGAAAGGTAGACGGATGGAAAGACGGACATGGGGTATACATGGTTATATTAATATAATGAACAAGCAGTAACACCCATTCGCAGGTTAGATAGACAGATCGACAGTAGGCAGCTATAAAGATGTGTGGGATAAATAGAAAGGTAGACAGATAGATAGATACAAAGATAGATAGACAGATAGATAGACAGATAGATAGATAGATAGATACATCGATAGGTAGACAGATAAAGATAGATAGATAGATAGACAGATACATAGATATATAGATTGATTGATAGATAGATAGATAGATACGCAGATAGATAGACTAGACAGACAGATAGTTAGATAGATAGCCAGACAATTAAACAGAAAGATAGATGGATATACAGATAGGTAGACAGATAGATATATAGATACATGAAATAGATGATAAACGGATAGAAAAATAGATATATAAATAGACAGATATAGACAAATAGCGCAACTAGATAGATAGATAAGTAAAAAGAAAGACATATCAATAGATAGTTGGACAAACAGGTAGACAGAAATAGATATATAGGAAGACAGGGATAGTTAGACATAACGATAGACAAGTACTGACGGGTTTTCAAATTACAATTAACGCAGCGATAAGCGTTAGACGTACCTGGCAAAATACGGTTAGCAGTAGGTCGTTCAGTAGTTCCTCGGTCTTCGATCTGCTGGTTTTTGCACTGGGGGAGGCACGAACTGCTGGAACTACTGGAACTGCTGATATTCGCTCAAATCCAGCAGGCAGACGGTTAGCAGTAGGTCGTTCAGTAGGTCCTCGATCTGCTGGTTTCTGCCTTGGGTAAAAAACCATCAAGAATTTAAGCGAATTCCTTTGTCTTTAACTTGGAAAACTCATTAATCTTTCTACATGGCTATAATCTTGTTATGTGTTTCTGCTTTGAACGCTTGATGTTCTCGTCGGGTTGCGGACCCCGTACTAGCCGGTGTGTGCCTGAAAATAGAAGCGAATGACGACTGCGATAACCTTGTGTGTGTGCCACTGTAGCAATTCCAGCATCTTATATAGCCTCGTGACAGACTATCTCTCAGTTTCAGTGCGCTGGAACACTTCCATAGAGATCCCCGGCTCCTAGACGATCTGTGTCGCATAATGATCCGTGGGTAAAATTAATGGCCGGAACTGCGTTCAGTTAGTGGTTCAGTAGGTGTCAGTTCCGTATGGATGGTGATAAGCAAGTGCGACAATGTGGCAAAGTGGAGGAATGGGGAGTAACACTCCGGGGGGTAGTCACCTACCCTCTGCTGGAGCCTCGCAGAGGAATAAACTCGCCGGAGTACGGAAGAAGTGCGAACGATCCGACTCGGTTATTAGCGGGTAAAGTTTACTACTTTTCCTTACTTTTTAAGTAAAGTAGATATGATACTAAAGTTAATGAATTAGGTTACCGCTTTGCCCTAACAGACGAACCAATGGTTCAAAGAGCGTAAACAAACACGGCGGTGAGACAGTCAGTCTTATTAGCTCGTCAAACGAACAAGCGAGCTGAGTTATTGGCTGACGGTGGGTCTGTTGATGTTATACAGTTTGATGAATTATAAAGAAGATGTAATTAAACTTAATGTTGATGGTTTTATTAAAACACTAAAGAGTTACGTAACGTAACGATACAAGTTGGAACAAGCGAGATCCAAATTCCGTTCAACAAACAGATTGAACAGAACATTATGATGATCAGACTGACGAATAGCGAACAAACAATCTAGATAGTAGGTAATCAGAGTAACATCTCCTTCATATTAAGTAGGTTAAAGTAAATAGATAAACAAACAATCATGATAGATATATACAAGAGGTGGTAGGTAAATTAAACGTTGTGATTAACCGCTAGTAATCAAATTAAGGGTCAAACAGGTTTTGTTTTATCCAAACAAACAATACGGATGTTAGATAACACGACAGGTTCAAACAAACAAACAACGAACAACCACAAATACCTTAACCCATAGACAAACAAACCAGAGGGATGATTACTGGACCTTGTATTGTGCAATAAACGAGCAGGAAAATGAGATAAACAACCAAAGTTTCGATCAAACAAACATTGCAACGAATGAAGAAACAATTGAGCCGTAAAATAGTATTTACATATCTATCGATTTATTGAATATCTCTCTATCTCTTTACCCACGTTTGTCTGTCTGTCTATCTGCTTATCCGTAGATCTATCTATCTATCTATCTAACTATCAATATATCTATCTATCTATCTGTCTATCTATCTGTCTATCTATCTATCTATCTATCTATCTATCTATCTATCTATCTATCTATCTATCTATCTATCTATCTATCTATCTATCTATCTATCTATCTATCTATCTATCTATCTATCTATCTATCTATCTATCTATCTATCCATCTATCTGTCCGTATATCCGTCTATCTATCCGTTTATCTATCCGTCTATCTATCTATCTACTTAGCTATCTATCTGTCTATCTTAATAACAATCTATCCATCTGTCTATCTAACTATCCGTTCATCCATCCATCCAACCATCCATCCACCGATTCATTTTATCTATCTTCTGATCTAACTATGCATCTATTCTCTCTATCTTTTTACTTGTATCTGTTTATCTACCTACCTACCTATCTATCTATATATATATCTGTCTATGCACCTATCTATCTATCTGCTTACTGCGCATGGGGACCAGACACACTCTGATTTTTTGTTTGTTGCGGTGGACGACGCGAACTAATGCGAGGGACACTTGGGGGACAAGCGCCCCGCTTTGAAGCCATTTCGGTTGCAACGTGTGGCTAAATTTAGATTTGTCTCCAGCATATACGCTCCAAGCAAAGACTATCACCCAGCAGCGACATTCTGATTTTATTTTTTGCCTCTTGGTCTCTTTATTTGGCTCTCTATCTCTGTCTTCACTCTTGTGTGTGTGTGTGTGTGTGTGTGTGAGGAACTCGATAATGAACACTTAGATTGTTTTAACGTAAATTTGATTTTAATTGCTTAGCTTTAGTGATGAATTTTAAGACCAACAGCCCTCGAGCTATTTCTAAAATGCCCTTTGTCTAGAAATTCCTGTGGAGGAAGTGGACAAGTGGACAAGTTGAAATAGAATATAACTGAATGTAAATGGAATGATGAGAATGGAAAAGAAAGAATGGCAAATGATGGAAGATGGTCTGATTATTGTCTGTTTTTACCTTAGCTAATATCTATCTATCGATCTATCTATCTATCTATCTATCTATCTATCTATCTATCTATCTATCTATCTATCTATCTATCTGTCTATCTGTCTATCTGTCTATCTGTCTATCTGTCTATCTATCTATCAGTCTATATGTCTGTTTATCTATTTGTCTATCTACCTATCTATCTCTCTATCTATCTATCTATCTATCCATCTATCTTTCTATCTATCTATCTTTCTATCTATCTTTCTATCTATCCATCTATCCATCTATCTGAATATCTGTCTTTCTGTCTATCAGCCAATCTATTGATCTATCCATCCATCCGTCCATCCATCCATCTATCGATCTTTTTACTTGTCTGTATATCTAACTTTAGATATACGTACGTAACATATCTGCCTATTTGCCTTTCTAGTTACCGTACCAGAGCATCCACTCAACTATCTCACTAACTATTACTGTCTCACTTCTATCTACCAATCCACGACGCCATATAATTTAGGGTACTTCTTAGGGAACTTTTTTTTGTTTCCGACTTTTGAACTTCTGAAACAGTTATCTCATTGTTTGGTATTCTATGGTACGGCTATAGTTAGCTTTGTATCGTATCGATACTGTTAATATGTTTTACAGTAACAATAACTACATTTTAGTTAATTAATGTATATAGTTATAAGTAAACTTATAGTAATAGTAATTAATTTACACAGTAACAATTAATGAATATTATAGCTCAACTATAGTTGCAAGTATACCTGTTTTACTTATTATAACCCCGAGCTTTTACAATTAGTTGCATTACTTCTGGATTACTAAATGCCATTAACTTTTACTTTTTAATAACATTACTGGAGGGTGTACAGAATTCAAATTTGAGAAAAAATAGACAAATATTTCCTCATCTGCCACAGCGCATCTAGGCTAGCAAAACGAAAGACACGCTTTACTCGTTGCAAGAATGTCGGAGAGCAAAGTTGGAATGTCACAGGGAATGAGCGGAATTTGAATCATTAATTTCTCGAGCTATTCAGATTTCTTCGTGTTCCAGATAACAGATAAGTTCAACAAAAATTGTATTTTATATATCCGATAGCCAAGAGCCGAAATACGATATCGTAATCCGCGCCATACGAGTTTCAGTATAATAACTTGCGACTAGGTGAATCGGTCTTCTCAGTCGACTTGAAGTTTCTAAATTGTACCAAAGATCTTTGCGTCAAACCTTGAATGTTCAAAAGTCAATCTATCTGTCTATCTATCGTCTATCTACCTATCTATCTATCTGTCGAACTATATCAATCTAGCAATCAATGAATCTATCAATCACTGTATCTATCAATTATACGATCTATCAATCAATCAATCTATCTGTTTATTTAACTGTCTATCTACCTATTTATCTATCTATCTAACTAACTATCTGTCTGTCTATCTGTCTATCTATCTATGAATCTATCAATCTGTCAATCTATCTATACCTGTCTGTCTATCTATTTATCTACCCATCTTTTCGTCCATCCATCTACCAATCTATCTATCTATCTATCTGTGTATCTGTCTCTCCTATCTAACTAACTGTCTATCTATCTGTCTATCTATCTATCTATCTATCTATCTATCTATCTGTCTATCTATCTAACTGTCTATCTATATGTCTATCTATCTGGAAAGATTGGATTTCGAAGTTGGATTTTCGCATACGGGTAAAACAGTTCTCAGTTTTCATTAATCAACTAACCAGTAAATCAATCAATCATAAGGATAGGTTACTAAGAGGGAATATGAATGCAGTCAATTGCGGTAACGACCATTCAAATAACCGGTAATCCGTCTTTGTTTAAGTTATCAAAACGAATCGGAAATCCTGTTTAATGTCCTTATTTAACATATTAATATAAGTAAAAGTATTCCAGCAGTCATTCACTTTGATTACTCCATCCTATCACGTAAATTAAGACGCTCATAAAGAAGTTCCTCACTTCTTTTTTCTCTAGTTCTAGTTTCTAGCGTTCTCGTTTTGCTATTCCAAGTCGTCAACCATAGATTAACGACACTGCGAGACACGAAGATTACCGTCAGTTGAATGTCGCGTTGACTTCATGGCGACAACGTCACACAAGCACAACGAACGCGTATTTTTGACGTAACAACGCATGTAGAGCTACGGCCGTTAGTTTCTAGGTGCCAGAACCTGCAGCAAAACACGGGGGAGAGAAAAAACCAGGGAGTAAATATAGCCCAATGGCCTTATGGCATCAAATCAACGTGCATCAACATTTAGAACAACCTGCTCCATGACCCCGTCTGGCACGCTCGAAACGGCTGCAGGGGGACAAAAACACCCAAAAACAAATGAAGAGCGTCACCCGCCTGTTATAACAATACCTAACTGAATACCCTGCTTACTAGTTAACACATAATAGTACAAATATTACAATATACTTAACAATACCTATTAACTTTAGGATTTTATTTTAACCAAACTAACAAACCGATTCGTACGAAACTTTCCACATGCATTAAGGACTACCAGAGCTACGTGAGGTATTTTTTGGGCTTCAATATCTTTGAAAACCAGGGAGATATAAGCGATCAAAGTTTCCCGAACAAGAATCTTTTGACTGGACAAGATTTTCACGTTACACTATCAGTACAATATCAGTAAGATTAGTTTCTTAGTTAAGAGTAGCTGCGCCATTGAAATGATTCCAATTAAACTTAATTCTAGTTTAAAATTGATTCAAGATTTCAAACTTGTATGACAATTTACCTAGAATACAATTTAACAATAGGATATAGTACTAGAATCTTAGTTGTAGATAAGTAATAAGTAAAGTTTACTGGAGTAATTCAACGTAGTGTTTCGGGAAATCGTCGCTAGATGTCGTTGATGTCACGGATGCAAGAAGGAGGTTTACAGTTCCCTTGGTGGGATAATGAGGCAGCGCAGTGCAGCTGCAAGCTCTGGAACGATTGGTGAACATTTCCTAGTTTCCTGCTCTAGTCGGGGGCCCTAAGAAGTACATACTTGTTTTGAGTCTCCAAAAATAGTCCCTGTTTTCAGTAGTGCGTCCGACTGATTCTACGTCCTTTTCTTTCTTTCAGTGAAACAATCTTGTTTTAAGTATCTGGAAGACTGTTGACTTGTCTTGGTGATTTACCAGTTTCTTAATACTCAGACGGTGTATCTGTATGCCTGCTTTGGGAAACCAAGAGAAGCGAGCTGCTTAGTGTTTGCCCGGGCCTATTTTTAATCACATTTATGAGGACATCAGCGAGTTCACTGCGAGTGTAAACAATGCCGCTGCGCTATGGGTTCAAGCTGGTGAGTACATAACAATCCGAGTACAGTCTAGAGCAAAAACAACGAAAGTGGTCTGAATGACGCAGAATCGTCGTAATTCGCAACTTTTTGAGATTTTATTCTGGCGAAAGTAATCAGCCGATTCGATTGAAACTTACCAAGTGTTTTAAGTAAGACTAAGGCTACTTACAGTATTTTTTGGGGTGATTTATCTTTGAAAGTGTAGTAGCAGGTATGAATCCTGAATGGCTCTGAACGGAGGTTAAATTATAGTAATCGCTGACGTTTAGGATTTTATTTTGGCGAAACTATCCAGCCAATGACAAAACAACTTTAGGAGTGTATTGCTTACTATTAGTACTCTACGCAGTATTTTTTGGGTTGCTACACCTTTTAAATTGTGAGAGTAATGAGCAATTCATATCCTCTTTGTTACAGACGAACTTGGACATGAACTTACTTTGTGAAGTACCAGAGTTGATGGATTAGCCGTAATCACATCAAAGGTTAAAGTTTAAGGGTCGAATTACTAAAAAAGATACTAACTTTTAAGAGAAATTATTAGTATGATATGCTGTTTAAAGGTTAACCCTAAACTGTAAACCGCACCGTGAAGTAAATGTGTTTTACTTACTTTAATTTGGATATAGTTAAACTGGATGTTGACCTTGCTGCGTAGGTAGTTTTTCTCGTTTCTCCTCTTGTTTTGAGATGGCACACATTACATGTGTGTCTCTTTTCTCCGTGTTGTTTTTAACCAGCGACTGGTTGTTTACAGTTGGACTTTGTAAATATTTCCCTCTTTCTGCCTTTACTCAACCTTTAAGAAGAGTACATAAGGCGAAATGACGTTTCAGTGTTGCGCTCCAATTTGGAAGCGCCAATTTGCGACTTCCAATTAAGAACAAAGAAGTCCCGCTGTTGACAAGAAGCAAAGGTAACCTGCGGCACCCAAATGCAAACAGTTTCTCCAGCGTACGCTAGATGGCGTAAGGACTCATTGATTGAGTAGTATGTGCTACGCTGTTACTGGTGCCCATTGATTTTAATTGTATATCACTTTGATTGAATCTGTTCTACTCGGTGTTTTTCAGCAAGTTTTGTAATGACGTTATCAATGAAAAGATTAACTTTCTTTTACTAACAACTATTATCGTTATTTTCGTACAGGGCATTTATGTAGCTAGGTAGGTATGTAAATAGATACAAGACACGTTGCATTATAGATAGGTGGGTAGATAGATAGATAGATAGATACATAGCTACAGACAGACCGATAGGCAGATAGATAGATAGGTAGATAGATAGGTAGATAGATAGATAGATAGATAGATACATAGCTACAGACAGACCGATAGGCAGATAGATAGATAGATAGGTAGATAGATAGATAGGTAGATAGATAGATAGATATGTAGGTAGGTAGATAGATAGATAGATAGATAGATAGATAGATAGATAGGTGGATAGATAGATACATAGCTACAGACAGACCGATAGGCAGATAGATCGATAGATAGATAGACAGATAGATAGATAGATAGATAGATAGACAGATAGGCCATGATCGAGTCCTCAAGCTATCTAAGTGAATCACTGAGTCACTATTGACTCATTTCATCACTTTCACTAACTAATGTAAAATGCAACTTCTATACTATAGTCTTTAAAGTTAATAGTTCTCACTGTGTCATGTGTGACCTGTGGAGTAGCGAAAATGAGTCATCTGTTCTGGTTATATTGACGTGAATGAGCTTGGCAAGCTATATACCCGGATTATAGTGTTAGTGGGCCATCTTGTAGGAGGGCCATCTGACAACTGAAAATTTAAACTATTCGATCATATCTTGTAACCTTCGTATAAGGTATTTGGGCTTTTACTGAATCGTTAAGCCGTTAGTGAGTCATTCATCAGTTGTATGTAACTCGGTACCTACCTACCTAACCTGCCTACAACTCTGTGAATTGGTATAGTTTCACACTTGTCCATTGATCAATCATTACAGAACGAGGTATTTAGCATGTGCTATTTTGATGTACATCATTTGGATGATTAAGTTGAATTCAATACATGTGAAGATTCAATTCCTGCCTATTTCAGCCTCAAACAGCTAGTGAGTCATTGAGTCATTTATTAATCTTTTCAGTACTTTCGCTAACTATAATCTGAGTCGGTAAAAACTCTAGTGAGTCATTGAGTACTACATCATTTAGTTAGTGAAGTAATCAGTTATTATGTGCAATTTAAACGTTAATCATTCTAATTAAGTTAAACCCATAAAGGCATTAAGCCCATAGAGCAAAAAAGTGATTCCGAATGTGGATATTATTAAGTTTAGAATTGTATTGCAGCAAAACTAACAACCCGATTTCAATGAAACTTTACTAGTACATAAAGTAATACTAGGTCTATAACCAGTATTTTTTTGGTTGTTATATCTATGAAAACTTAGGTGCTATAAGCGATCAACGTTTCCCTAGTAAGAGCACCTTATTACTCTTGCTCGTCTTCCCTGGAATTCTACCGGATATTTTCTTCACCCATTGTTGTTGTTTGGTCAAAATTAAAACACCGAAGTCCTGTCTGCTGCTCTGGTGGTTCGTCTGCAAGCGCGTGGAGCAGAGAGAGAGAGTCTATAATGGGGCACAGACCTCAGTGTAGGCTCTCGGCGTTGGACGTGAAAGATCTGGTGCGCACAGCTCCCAAAGCGGCCCAAATTTCACTTGTACATTAATCGATAGTCGCTGCTCACCTATATTAAGAAATAACGAGCCCTCGTTGGTTCTTTTTTCCTCTACTTTTTGCCACTACTTTAATTCGTCCTTGGTGTCCTTCCCCTTTTTGGGGGGATCGTCCAGTCAATCGAAATGCTATCTGCCAACAAAGAACCTACGTAACTGACGGCGACATGGAAGGAAATTAAGGTTGAAAATGCAGACTTTTATCGTTGTGGGAGGGTAAGTCTATTTCTGTTTCTAATCAATCGTGTTTCATATAAATTGTATCAGTGGATAGATGGATGGATGGATGGCTGGGTGGATAGATAAACAGATAGACCGGTGAATAGTAGTAGGATAGACAGACAGAAAGACAGGTAGACAGGTAGATAGATAGACAGAAGATTTTAGACAGACAGACAGGCAGACAGAAAGATGGATAGATAGAGAGATAGATAAATAGATAGATAGATAGATTAGGTAAATAGATAGATAAATAGATAGATAGATAGATAGATAGATAGATAGATAGATAGATAGATAGATAGATAGATAGATAGATAGATGGATAGATAGATACTATAGATGGATGGATAGATAGATACTATAGATGGATGGATATATAGATAAATTGGACAGACAGACAGACAGACAGACAGACAGACAGATAGTTAGATAAATAGATAGATAGAAGTAAATCCAAACTCGACGGACCTATTTGTAAAAAACTATTCCAGTCAGTAGCTAACCTTATCAACTATCAATTGCTTAACCAGTAGTTCAAGTAATTCACGTTTCACATTGCAAATTAAGAAGTATCCTATATGGTTAAGTAAGGTTATTACAATTAACATGTACCTAGAGCAATAAAAACGGGTTCTTGCTGGGTAAAAGTTAATTGCTTATGGCACCCAAGTTTTCAAAGATACAACATCCAAAAAAATACTGGTTGTAGACCTAGTATTACTTTATGTATCACCATAGTTTTATTTAACTCGGGTTGTTGGTTTGACCAGAATAAAATTCTAAACTATCCGAATTACTATAATTCCTCAGCGTTCATGACCCTTTTTTTGCTCCAGACGGTACACTACACTAAAACAGTATGCAACGTGGTTAAAGAAAACTTCACTAGATAAATTACACTAATGTATAAATGTTATGGACAAGGTACAGTTGTTTAGTCATTTGGACATGGCTGTGGTTGCGAGCCCTGCGCAAGTTGCGTTGTAATTGACTTGAAACTGTTTCGTGACTAGCTTCTAAACAGTTGCCAGGAAATATAAACGACCGGCGCCTTTTTTCCTTGTTTACAGCGCAACGGCAGCAGCGAGAGACGTGCAGCACCGCAATTGTTTATTACATGACAGCTTTTTTTAAGGTCAATTATTCATGAATTTACTATCGCTGGAATCCAGTATTGGATCTTGATTTTCAGTGATATATATAAAATAGTTATATCTAATTAAGATTGTGGACGAATACCGGTAAATAATGAGAGTAGTGTAGAACGTTATGTAAACAAAGCTGATTATAAACCGGTACCCCAGTTCATCACTCAATGGATCCCGAGGGGTTCGCTACTCCCAAGAATCACCGTACACTTGCCGGGTAAATGAGGGAAATAAGGTGAAGAATCACGAGAAAAGACCATTGAAATAAATGAGAAATGAGGGTAAGAATCACGGAATGATTCCTGACTACGTACACCTGAAATGGAGTAGCGAACCCCTCGATGGATCCATAGTAGTTTAAAGTACACTTACATAATCTATCTATCTATCTATCTATCTATCTATCTATCTATCTATCTATCTATCTATCTATCTATCTATCTATCTATCTATCTATCTATCTGTCTATCTATCTATCTATCTATCTATCTGTCTATCTATCTATCTATCTATCTTTCTTTCTTTCTATCTATCTATTTATCTATCTACCTATCTATCTACCTATCTGTCAGTCCATCCATCCATCTATCCACACTGATCCATCTACCCACCCATCCAACCATCTACCCAGCCATCCACCCATCCATCCATTTATCCACCTAATCCATTTATCTACCTGATCCATCTATCCACCCATCCTCCCATCCATCCATCCATCCATCCATCCATCCATCCATCCATCCATCCATCCATCCATCCATCCATCCATCCATCCATCCATCCTTCCATCCGTCGATTAATCCATCCACCCATCCATTTCTTCTGAACTAATCATGCATACAATATGTATATTATGTGAATATGTATACGCTATATTTAAAAAACCGCAAAAATATGTATTTGAAGGTTTCTTAGTACAAGGCCGGATAACGTAGATAACCTTTGCTGCAGAACGCATATGCAAGCCTCGAACCAGAGGCAATCCTGCCGGTATTGAAATAAATGTAATATTCATCCGCCGTGGACCCCCAGTGCCCTCTTTGAGCATCAAGGGTCCTGTGTGGACTACTGTATTGCACAGGCTCCAGTACGAGTACGTGCAGTATGCTTTCAGTGCTACGGGCATCATATTCACGGGCTACTTAGTCAAACCAACATCGCTATAGTTCCGATCGGTTGCCCACTGCACTGTTGATCTTTTTGCAACTGTGCCTCTAACAGACACTTTCATAGACGGTGATCGTCCAACTTTTTACAAGTGAACAGTTTCCACCAGAAGTGTAATCGTTCCGTTTTCCGAGTATCCGTGACCGAGTCAGTAAAAACTGTAGCAAAGCGCCATGGCAGAAAGTCGTGTTTTAGCAAACCGTTCGACTTACGTTCCTTAAACAAAAAGACGAGAGACTTAAAGCAACGACGATGCCATTATTTGATATTGATTTGAAAATCTCCCGGTTGCCATGGCTACTGTAGCAGGTTTATATGGATTTCCTGATGATCAGACACGCTATCTTCGCTTCACGTAAGTTTCTTCCACGTTACCGGTTTTAACGTGAAGACGTTGATTTCACCAAGCAGCTCTCGACCTAATTACCCCCCTCCCCCCATTTCCTCTTCCTCTTTTATTGATTTATCTATGGCATTCCTAGATCCCAACACAAGGGGCAATGCAAAAGAGACCTTTAAAAAAAGGGAGATAGAGAGAGAGAGAGAGAGTAGAGAGAATCGCAGGAGCACGCGTGATTCTCAGCACAGATCAATATGGATGAAGTGAAAGTACTGTTACTGTTTGTTTGCTCAGAACGAACCGTTTGTTTCCTTGTTAATTTTCTGGAGGTCAAGCCAAAGTATAAATCTATATATCCACATATCGATCATCCATCCATTAAAGGAACAACCTGTCAGTATTTTACTACTCTGCTCGTAAACATTCTAAACGAGAAATACTTCCGAAATCAATATTAGCGTACCGCTTGTCCGTTTTCACTTACCTTTTTCCAACAATAGTATTTAACTTTAAGGACAGATGGCGCTGGGTCTCGACCTGGTTGAAACAACACGACCACGTGTTTCCGGCGCTAAGGCGCACAGACCCTGGGACTTTGTGTTTTGGACTCGGCAGACGCATAGGATGATGCGAAGTGTTGACTGTTTGAATGTGAAGGAATGTGGTTGATTGTGACTGATTGAAGAATGCCTAGGAAATGGAAACGGAAAAGTATGATACGATATAATGTTTACATTGCAAATGTCATATATATACCCGATACATCTATACGTTATCCACATCTGTATGTTGATTCTAGTCTAGATCCCGTTTGTGTATGTAGATATAGTGATAGACATGTATGTCTACATATTACATGCAGATACAATCAAGATACGTGTTCCGCTATGGAGAGTCCAACTTCGATTCAGTGTATGCTGAGGTATACTGCATCTACTCATGCTTTTCAGACCCCTTACCCAATTTTTCCAGACAAGTATATTTACATAATTCACGGTATACATCCACTTTTATACATCTGAGTGAATTTGCCATCACATCGTTTTCTGCATTGCAGCGTTGTATAATTGGGCTGTTTGCTTCCTCTCCTCTCGTTTGGCTTTCTCCTCGGACGCATGGAAACAACCCTTTTCATCTTTTGAAGAAAAAGACCAGTTATATGCTCTATTCTTAAACATATATCTGTTATAAACTTATCCTCCCAGAAAGGAAGATAATTGGGTACTGGTCGACCTATTTATGCAGCAGAACACAATTGACGAGCAAGGGGTCTTAGTAGGCACTGGCACTTCATCATCCATGCCCCTAATCAACTCTATTCGCGCCTGGTCCTAATTACTTGCGGTCGGTGGTGGAACCCAGTAGCTTATTTAGGATAGCATAAGCTGAATATAATTAGCTTCCTTGGGTTCTGTCGCCTGAATGTCGGTCCTCTTCGCAGTGTTTAGAGGAGGTTTTATGAAAGCTCTATATGAAAGCAGTTTTTTTCAGCTGTTTGCAAAGCAGCGAGAAATGGGTAGCCCGTCTGCTGCACACTGGCGGCGGGTCTGCTGCTGCTGGGGGGTTTCCAGACGTACGCAAGGCGCTGCAGCATTCAGTAGTAGCTCACCGATCAATGTGAGAGCGGCTGGGGTGCTGTGCACTGCCCTCCAACAGAATTTGAGAACAAATTTGTTCTAATAAGAAAGGTTCCGACGTCGGGATTTTCAAATCTTGCGTTGCAAACATGTGACCTCAGTACTTGGCTTGGGTAGAATTAGAACCTTTTTGCGTTAGCTAGAAGCTTTGCTTATAGATCTCTAACCCTCCTTTCCCCAGGATTTCCTAGTGTTTCCATGGGTGCAGCGGACGGGAAAATCGCACGAGTTAGCTTCCGCCAGAACGTTAGAGTGCCAAAATTAGATCTTTTGTCTCTCTCACTGTAGAGATCAAGTTTTGTCAGAGACGCACACTTGTTCTAAGTTGTATTGCGTGGAAGTGGTTTGCCACACTTGAAGTCCCTTAAGTCTTCAGCGAGGAATGTTTGGTAGTAAGCGTACGAGCAGAAAGAATTACAAGGGCAAGACGACTCTTTCTTGCTTTAGCAGGTAACAAGAATCAATGATGTCTTCTCTTTATTTTGTATTTCCTCCTTTCGGTAAATGCTGTTGTATCTCAGCCCTGGGTGCCGGAGTTTGCGTAAATTTTGCTGGCGGGTTCCGCAACCGATTGCACTGGTTGGGAGGCAACGAGGGACGTTGAAAATAATCAATATCTTGCCAACACTTGACTGTTACATAATGGGTTCTTTGCAACTGCAGAAGCTTCTGCTTGCAGTCTTGATGAGTACTTACAGACTGTAACTAATGAGTGACGGACTCTCTTTGGAATTGCATGTTACAGGTCGCTGCCGAAATTGGCTAATCAAGATGATGATGGTCTCAACCAAAGTGGTCAGTACAGCGGCGTCGGAACTTTCGAGCCGATCCCTCACGACCACGATTTGTGCGAAAGAGTTGTCATAAACGTAAGTGGAATTGACTTTCGAAAACTCGTCTCCATGTAGCTTAAAATGAACCGTTAAAATCCAGAACAGAGCATGCGCGTTACGATTTGTTCAGCTATGTGGCCAATCTATCTGATCATCTAAATCTACCGATCCAACTAACTGTCTAATTGCCTATATGTCTATCTATCTATCTATCGATCGATCGATCTGTCTATCTATGTCCATCGATGTACTAAAGTTGTGTGCTTTTATAGGTTAGTGGCCTTCGTTTTGAGACACAGCTGAGAACGCTGAATCAATTCCCCGATACTCTTTTGGGTAACCCAGCCAAACGGATCCGCTATTTCGATCCGCTCCGCAACGAATACTTCTTCGATCGCAACCGTCCCAGTTTCGACGCCATTCTCTACTACTACCAGAGTGGAGGACGTCTAAGAAGGCCCGTCAATGTCCCCATAGATGTCTTCTCCGAAGAGATCAAGTTCTACGAGCTCGGTGAACATGCCGTCAGCAAATTCAGGCAAGACTATGGCACAAGTACTCAGTTATAGTTTTAACCGATAGATGTCGCTAACTTACTTGATAACAAAAACAACACGTGGTTCCGGTTTAGCACCGTTGCCACTAGATGGCGTTGGAATTGACATCAACATGTCGTTCTAAAGGCTGGACGTTTTTCAATGACCAGTCAATTGCAATAGCATTAGAAAGCAGACTAGTTCAAACTTTGACTCCTAATCGATATTTTGACGTTTTAGGGAAGACGAGGGCTTCATTAAAGAGGAAGAAAAGCCCTTACCGTCGAACGAGCTCAAGAAAAAGGTTTGGCTCCTGTTCGAGTACCCGGAAAGTTCGCAAGCGGCCCGAGTGGTGGCCATCATCTCGGTGGTTGTGATCCTGCTGTCGATCGTGATTTTCTGTTTGGAAACGCTTCCTGAATTCAAGCACTACCGAGTCTACAACACGACAACCAACAAGACTCGCATCGAGGAGGACGAAGTGCCCGAGATAACCGATCCTTTCTTCTTGACAGAGACAATTTGCATCGTGTGGTTCACCTTTGAAGTGACCGTTCGCTTCTTGTCGTGTCCCAACAAAATCGACTTTTTCAGAAATGTCATGAACACCATCGACATTATGGCCGTCATTCCCTATTTCATCACACTGGCTACGGTGGTAGCCGAGGAGGAAGAAGAGATACTCTTGGGATCTTCAGCGCTGAGAGGACCCATCATGCCGCACGATCGCAGCAGCAACCAGGCAATGTCGCTGGCCATTCTTAGAGTAATACGACTCGTTCGAGTCTTTAGGATCTTCAAATTATCCCGCCATTCAAAAGGACTGCAGATCCTAGGAAGAACACTCAAAGCATCTATGAGAGAACTAGGACTTTTAATATTCTTCCTCTTCATTGGTAAGTGCTGCCAGTTAATTCAAATCACCATCAAATTAGATAGTTACATTACGTTGATTAATTGACGGTTTATTGTTTTCGTCCTATCTCCCATAGGCGTCGTGTTGTTCTCCAGTGCCGTGTACTTTGCGGAAGCAGGATCAGAAACCTCGCACTTCAAGTCAATTCCAGATGCATTCTGGTGGGCGGTGGTTACCATGACTACCGTTGGTTACGGCGACATGACGTACGCTTTCTCTACTTCCCAATATATCCTTCGTATGTATAAAAAACTGATGGTGCTATTGTAAATATTGCAGGCCAGTGGGAGTGTGGGGTAAAATAGTCGGATCTCTGTGTGCCATTGCGGGTGTGTTGACAATCGCCCTACCGGTGCCTGTCATAGTGTCAAACTTCAACTACTTCTATCACCGAGAAACAGACCAAGAAGAGATGCAGTCGCAGAACTTTAATCACGTGACCAGTTGTCCATACCTTCCAGGAACACTCGGTACGCTATTGGATTCATTCAGACTGACGAAGATTTCAATCTACCAATCCGTTGCTTTATAATCACATTCGATCCAAATTTTTCTGAATTGTAATATTATATTTAAGGATTCAGTAGTTAATTCATGAAATGGAAAAGACTGAACGTTATTATCTAAATTGAGTGTTCCTACTAAGTTGGTAATGCTGGGGCGTAGACCAGACTGCTAGATGATTCAGAATCAAGAGCGAAAATAGCTAAACTCGATGCAGTATTCAAGGGATGTGGCCAAGTGAACGAGTTACCTCAGATAGTAGTAAAATAACTAAAAGGGTGTTTTTCTTTGGAAGCAGTATCAAGGATACGTTGTGCAGTTTTATATCTAATTCAGTAGACTTCTTTGTTCCTATTTTGGGACTGTTGATAGCTGAAAATTTCATTGCTGTTGCATCTACAATATTCAGTGCCCCGTGTTATAATAGAACTGTACTGGTACTTCTTAAGGTATTAACAAGGAGACTGTATGTAAAAATCAATTGGTGAGGGCCTCCCTTTGCGCAATCGTTAATCAGTCAGTATATGATTGCATGTCGGTTCATCTGTCTACCTATCTACCTGTATATTGGTCTGTCTAACTATCTATCCATCTGTATTTATCTATCTGTTTATTTATGTATCTATATGTCTGTCTATCCGTCTAGCTATCCATCCATCTGATTACTCATGCATCCAACCATCCATCCATCCATCCATCCATCCATCCATCCATCCATCCATCCATCCATCCATCAATCTATCTATCCATCTATCTAACTATATGTCTATCTATCTATCCCTGTCTATCTATCTATCTATCGATCTATCTATCTATCGATCTATCTATCTATCTATCTATCGATCTATCTATCTATCTGTCTATCCATCTATCTTCGTATCTGTCCATTTATCCATCCTTCTATCTATCTGTCTATCTATCTATCTACCTATCTAACTGTCTATCCATCTATCTTTGTATCTGTCCATCTATCAATCCATCCATCCATCCATCCATCCATCCATCTATCCATCTATATATCTATCTATTTATCTGTCTGTCATCTAACTCTACATAACTGTCTATCTACCTACCAATTTACCCGTCCATCCATCCATCCAGCAATCCATGCACCCATCCATCCAATTATACCTCAATAGGAAGCGTAAATTCAGCAAAGATTAAAAACTAAACCTGCCTAAAGAGATAAGAAGAATATCGTACTAGACCTTGATATGCCACAGCAATGTGTCCCACACTGTCACGTATCACGTTAAGTTTACTAGGATACGCGTAACTTTCAAATCATCAAAGTCAATTCCGTACCTGAGGATAAAAGGAGGTCATGAAAGGATAGGTCAATACAACGTAATTCGTCTGTTTCGCAGGTCACAGTCGTAAACAGCGCGATTCACTGAGCGATTCCTGTTCCGACATCATGGACCTGGAGGAAGGTATCCTGGTGACTCCGCTATCGAAGCAGAAAACCAACTGCAGCAGTCGCTACAATAACAACATCAGCAGCAGCACCAACATGTTCACCGTCGAAACGGACGTCTGACTCGAGGGGTTCGCAAAAACCTTTGTACAAAATATGACGCTTCACCTTTTCCTTGATATTTTCTACGAGTTGCGGACCCACCTGTGCATTTGTGACCCAGTCTTCCTTTTTTCAAGACGTGAAAGGATATTTCCCTCCCAATGTCTCTTTCTTTCGCCTGTTTTTCTAAAAATCAATTAAATTTTTCTTATGAATAATTAAAAAAGAAAAACAGCCCTGAGAGGATATCTCAATGTTTTCTGCCCATTGATTGATGATTAAGTCATTCATTTATATACAATCATTTTCTATGATTCGGTGCCTTATTTTTTAAAACGTTTTCTTCTTCTTCTTTGTCCCAAATTATGAACTTCAACTTTGATACATAGTATGTGGTGTTTTCTAGTTGATTCGTGTCTTCTTGGCCCATCTTGATTTACTTTTCAACTTTTTCCTCCGGTTCTTGTTGCGTTGGTTTCAGTCAATTTTTCACATATCGATTCCCTCGTGTACATAAAGAGTTACAAGTCGATGTACAATAAAATCTAAAGTGTTCCAACTTAAGAATCCTGAAATTCTATTGTAACCACACGCTGTACAAAAGTGTGATAGACTATTTGGTATTTACTACCAGATATGACCAAGAGGTAGATGGGTAGATAGGTAGGATAGACTTGAATCGCAGCAAAAAGGTGCGAACCAATCTGATTACGGCAGAGTGAAAAGTTACAGGTTTAGTTATTCATAGTGTAGATACTTGACGATTACAGCGTTTCAAATGGCACTTGAGAAGTTTGCAGTCAAAGCGAGGTTACTACGTTGAAAGCCTGACGTGGTACAATGGAGAAGTTACTGTAGGTAGCAACGAGTTCAAATGTGGCAAGTATAGAACTGAATGCATAAACTCTTCTGCGATTGTTCCAGAGCTGTTCCAGGACTATTCCAGTATAGTTATAAGACTATTCCGGAATTGTTCCAGGACTATTGTAGGACTTCCCTAAAAGTGTTCCACGACTGCTATTCAGAACTGTCCAAAGTTGTTACGGAACGTTCTAGGACTGTTCCAGGACTGTTTCAGAACTGTGTGTAAAAACTGTTTCAGGATTATTTCCGTAGGTACCTATTCCACGACTACTTTAGAACTATTCCAGAATGTTCCAGGACTGCTTCAGTACTGACCAGAATTGTTTTAGAACCGTTTCAAGAATATCCCAGTAGTGTTCCAGTCAGTACTACTTTAAGATTGTTCCAGAACGTTCGAGAACTGTTCCAGGACTATTGCAGTATTGTTCCAGGTCTATTGCAGTATTGTTCCAGGACTACTGGTAGGACTTCCCTAAAAGTGTTCCACGGCGCTTTCGTAATTGTCCAAAGTTGTTCCAGAACGTTCTGGACTGTTTCTGGACTTTTCGGAACTGTGTCAAAACTGTTATAGGATTGTTCCAGGACTATACCAGAACGTTCCAGGACTGCTTCAGTGCTGTTCAGGACTGTCCAGGATAGTTTCAGAAGCGTTTTAAGAATATTCCAGTAGTTTTCCAGCCAGTACTACTCTAGGATTGTTCCAGGACGTTCCAGGATGTTTTTCCAGGACCTTTTCAAGAACTGATCAAGGACTGTTGAGAGGTTTCAAGACACCGAGAGTACTTATATCAACATATGGTAAACTGCTATGACATGGAACAAATTCAGTGACGATCGTACTTGTCAATCATTTACATCGCTCGCCTTGAAAACTATTGCTAAAGGGAAGTAGAAAGAAAATTACGACAAAGCCGGTTAACCAGGCGGTTCAACCTGATCCACGCGATAAAATTTCGGTTTGGAACCAAATTATTCCATTTCCAGAATTAAAATTTTATGAATGAATTCAATTATCACAACTAAAAAGAAAACGGTACGCGTCAAATTTTTCCAGTAATTCACGTTTATCATGTGTCTAAATATATCCACAAACTGGATACAATTAAAGTTAAAGAGGGGCTACATTTTCTCTCAGCATGCAGTTTCATAAGGGACGGACGGTATAAAGGCCGGATATTAGTTTTGTTCTTGCTTCCAATTCCGTTAAAAGTGAGACAAAGAATACACCAAACACAACCAAAGCCAGTTTAAGTACACTCGGTTAATAGGTCGACACTAGTGCAAATTAGCAACTGAAAATAAGAAAAAAGGAGAAAAATTAAAACTGGTTAAGACAAAGGCTTTTTAATTAAGCGATTGATGGACATAATTGTTTAGAGCATACTATTGGCACTCCTGATTTAAGTGTAATGTCGAGAATCCATCAAATGAAAAGGGAAAACTGTTCATTAGACCTACAGAATTAAAGAACTCCGGGGAAGAGTTTAACAGAATCACACATAATTAGCCAGAAAATATAAAATATGGCGAAAAAAGGGATAAAATAACCGAAAAGGACGAATTTTCGCAAGTGCTACGAGTATTACGTAACAAAAACGACCAAATAAAATCTATAAAGAAAAAACGAAAATATAATCTTTTTTTTATGTTTAATTTTCTAAACTGTAAAATGGAGTATATTTGGACGCGGTCCAAAACTGTTCCATTTAATTTTTATTACTTTAATGTTTTATCTGATTAATGTTTCGTCTTTTTAGCTAATGAATTTTGTACAGGTTTAGCAGATCCGTCCGTAGATGGATTACTCAATCGTCGCAGACGCGGTAGAAAACCAAATTGTACTCGACGAACTTTGACCCCAGGTTAGTTTCGGCCATACGACATAAACCCTGTATAAACATGAAAGAAAAATAAGTTATCAATATTTTACTCAAGTTAATATTTCACAAAAAAAAATGCATACTATTAACCCGTGCAAAAATTAAAACTGATACAAGTTAAATATATAATATATCAATAATGAATATACAATTACAATTAAAAATGAATGAATTCTTACAATATCGCCGCGGACTACTGGAAAGCGGAAACGATATGAAACCATCGACGAGCGTCCGATGTCCACGTAGAAGGTGCGGTCGACCGAGTCGGCGTTCTCCACGATGGGTCCGCGGGTGATGGTATTGGCTCCGGAAGCCACTCGCGGTCCCGCGGGACACATCCCCGGCCGCATCGGCGAGGCGCACTGATCCGGCTGCGAGTTGACCAAAGTTGGGAAGCTGCAACAACATACAACATTACAATACCAGTCTTATAATCTGTATGTTATATACTAGAATAAATATTACATGTATTCATCATTTATTACGTGTTATTACTGTAATAGCCTATTCCTATGAATACATACCGGAACTGTAGCGTAAGGCTGGCCTCGGGCATGTATTTGCTCAACGGTATCCCGTAGGTGTAGTTGACGGCCCGTCCGTTGAGGCAGCGGACAAAGTCGTCGCTCTCGGGCATGCAATAGTCGGGACCGAGCGTCAGATTGAACCGGGCGCCGATGAGTCTCACGTGTTCCACTCGACCGTCCCACGGCGCCGAGTGGCCCAGCGTCTGTTTGAATATCGGAGTCCGCGTGTGCGTCAACTGAACGTCCTCGCCGATCGGACCTCGGGATCCCAAGTCGCGGTACTGGTTGGACAGATGACGTTGAACTCGCGACTTTTTCTCCCGCAGCTTTTGATAGTACTGCAACATTATGAAAAGGTAACAAAACATGAATCCAATGTACTTTACTAATTACAATAATGACTGTATTAATATTTTAATAAATACATTCACTATGGTTGTTAATTATTACATTATATTTATTATAACATTTATTCAAATTTGCTTATTTTTTAAATCCCAGTATATTATAAAATATTATATGTTAATAAAATAAAACAATAATTATATAAATTTTACTGAACAAGTGAAAATACTTAGTATGGAAACTGGTGTTAAATTATTTAAGAAATGTAATAATAAAATGAATACAAAAATTATCAGATTTGAATTGAAGGGGAAAAATGATTACTTCACGCAAACCACCGGGAATTCGACTCTCGCCCGCCCCGCTGCCACTCGGTCCGCGGCCTAGGGCCTTGCTGTTCTTAACCACGCCTTCGACGTTGTTCGAGATGGACGTCGCTCCAGTAGGTGCAGTAGTCTCGGTTTCTTCTAACAAAATAAGAAAACAATTAAATAGCTTGAAACAGGAAACTCCTTTACTAGTTGGTTATAATTGATAACTGAATGACAAATAGCTGATTTTACCCATCAGTCTCATATTGCGAGTGTCACCGACTCTTCTCGGTGTCATGGACGCTGGAGAAGTCGTCGGCGGATTGGCCAAGCAGCAGTAGACGGCGCACGAGGACGCTGCCGAGTCAACGGGACAGGTTTCCGGTCTACCGACAGGCGTCGGTTTCGAGTGTCTCAGGGTAAAGGCTTGCCCGATGGATGATCCGGCGGATGGCGCGGAGTAGTTGGACGTGCGACCTCCAGATTTCCCTGCGAATATAAATTCTTTTTTAGGGACTTGTAATTCGACCTACCGATCGGTCTATTATCTATTTCTTCCTACCTATCTAACTATCTATCTATCTGTCTGTGTCTGTTTTTCTACTTGTCTAATTTATTTTCTGGTTATCTATCCAGCTGTCAATTTATATATCTATCTATCTATCTATCTATCTATCTATCTATCCATTTATCTACCTATCTACCTATCTATCTACCTGCCCAAGTAGCGCTATATGTACCCGCCTGTCTATCAAACTATCTATCTGTCTAGCCGGCCTATAATAATCAATACTAGTAGCGCAGCGGCTAATACCTTCAGAGATGCTGTGTGTCACCGAGACGACCGAAGTAGAATTGGAGAAGGAAGAATTGCGTCCAGCGGTAAAAAGTGATTCGTTCTTGGGCATCAGTTGGATCAGGTCGTCAACAGCGGGCTCCGGAAATCCGTCCGTGGAGAAATTCAGCAAGGTATGTTGTTTATCAGATCCGCTACCGAAGAACATTTGCCTATTTGAAAGCAAACTTTACACAAACGTAAAAAAACAATTACTAATCAGTCGTCGTCAGCTTACTGTGCTCAATACCATTCTTCGTTTTTATGTTCATTATATTCAATGGATAGATAACAGTAATTAACGAGATCCCACTATTCTTTTAGCGCTACTAATGTACTATAAATCTATCCAATCTTGGCAGGTGCCGTTTAGAGCAATAAAAAAGGGGTCAGTTAACTGCTTATTGCTCCCACATTTTCAAAGATATAGCAACCCAAAAAATACTAGGTCTAGACCTAGCCGTACATAATGCACTCACAAAGTTTCATTCTAATCGGTCTGTTAGTTTGGCCAAAATAAAATCCTAAAAGTTACCAAATTACGACAATCTCCCGCTTGTTTTCGCTCTAGACTGTACTACCCGGGGAAATGTCAAATGGGTTCATTATGAATGATTCATTCTTAAAGCACACTTTTACATTTACAGTGCAAAATACGATAAACTAGATGATTTACTATGCGTTATTTGTAAGAAACTGAGCATTGATATCTAAAAGTTAGCCGTACTGCTATTTTGATAAGTACATCCTTGATTAGCCAAGATCAAGTCCCTAGTGCAGGTTACACTAAGTGGGTTAAGTGTGATTAAAGGTCAAGGATACTTGACGCCTTATAGGTAAAAAGAAATAGGGGAAAGACGCTCGTACTCTCGATCGTGTTCCAGGTTGCGCTTCTGCCACTCCAGGATGTAGAGCGTTGCCATGGCGATCAGACTAAAAGACGGGGAAAAAAGAAACACGATCAAATGTTGACGTCCAGGAGGGGATATTAGGAAAAGAGAAACTGGGCGACATACCACAGGGCCATAACAGAGACGAGCGCCACGACAGTCACTTGAACGTGTCGTTTCGAGCACAAGCCGTCGCCGGTCAAAGCGGATCGCAGGTGCCGCCGACGTGCCTTTGCAGCAGCTGTCGATACGCTGCTCCCCACTGACAGCGAGAACCGGCATAAAAAGAGAAGCAGCCAACACAATATTAAACGTTTGTTGTTCACGCCCGTTCAGCACTTATCCTATTATCTTAAATACCCAATGTTTTCCACAATATTAAATATACCGGTATAGTAATAAAAGAATACAACTATGTTGATTACGTAACCAGTTCGAACTATGGATAACCATCACTTACGGCTGGTACCATGAAGTTCATTATGACGTAATCAGTTCTATAAGCTATAAATGACCTTAATAGCTTAAAGCTGGTTCCATCAAGTTAAATTATACTAGAGTTATATATGACGTAAGCAGTACTAAACATGGAATGTTTCATATAATGTTTAATGATATAAACATAAACAGTGAATTCAAATAGCGTTCAAGTGCAAATTATAATACCTGTGGACGCGCTAGAGTCAGATCTCATGCTATCGAGTCTCTTGAGTTTGGTTAACTTGCGGTTCATCCGTTCCAGCTCGTCGATGCGCGTTTCCAGTTTATCGGTCACCTAAGAGTCAAGTTTAACAAAAATTAAATCGATATATCTGAATTGTCTTTTTATTCGATAATCGATATAAGAATACGAACTTTGCAAAGTTCCTTAACGGCTCCAACATTCTCCATAAAGATCCTCTCCTTGTTGACAACCAAAAAGTTGTCAATCTGCTGTCCGTTGGGCAGGACAATGTTGCCGGCCGGACGGACGGCTTCCGGGATAATCTGCTCCAGTTCTTGGGCGATCACTCCGGTATCGGCCCTCTCGTCTTCGGACAAACCAGCGGTCTCGGCGAACTCGGACGTGTACTGGTAACGGACAACGCGGAGGGCCTGGACATTCCGCAGCTGTTCTTTCGTGTCCGTTTCTTCGATGCGCTCCTTGGCCCTCATGTCGCTGGGCTGCATCAAGTGTCCGGTGATTTTCAAGTTGCCGTTGACCACCAGGGCCTCGTCCGGACGGTCCGTGTTGATACCCACGCGTCCGGCGTGGAAAACGGAATCGGCAGTGGCACCGCGCTGCCAGTTTTGCTCCACATCGCTTTCAAACATGCCTGGGTTTGAAGCCTGTAAACAAATATGACAATATTAATTAAATATTCAACTATCAAATGTCACTCCTGCTGTTTACAAGTTAAATTTTAAAAGTGTAGTCAAAAGTATAATAATTATTAATTTACTTCGATATTAGTTATAATTGTTAAATTATTAATTAACCAAATTATTTGAAACTCGTTTTCCTCTTAATTTATAATGGATTTCCTACGGATTCAAGTTTGCTAGATTCACGGTAATCATTCTCCGTAGATATTAAATTGAATTTTAATTAACTTAAGTTAATTTGTTCAATTCCGGGATTGAAAAGTTGATAGTTACACTTAAATGAGTAGTCTCTTTGATTTTACCCTAACTATGATCCTCTCGGAGGCGTGGGCAACAATCGGGTAGATTGCGTCTCCGCAGTGGGCCTGCAGACTGACTACCAGGAAAAAGTAGCGCTGATCCGGATTAGGTTTCCCCTTCTTCCGCATATTGTTGGCCGTCGTTTCGTTAAAGTGGAGGCGACCCACGGTGATCTTCGATACCTGATCCTGCTGTAGTTCGATCCTGCAAGAGAATGCGACGTACATTTATTATCCGATTCTGCTCAACAGTATTTATTTATATTCGTTATACACATTATATATATTCAAGTTAAGTAAATCAAGTTAAGTAATATCCGTCAATGTTGAATCGATAATTTAAAAAAAAAATAAATAACTTACAGGACGGGATGGAAGGGCTTCTTGCTGCGGTCGCTCTGCGACTGCTCCACGCGAATTACTTGAGTGGGGGCCTCCATTTTGACACCGAAAAAGTGCAGGAAAAAATTGTCGACCTTCTTCAAGCCTTCGGCAGTTTTCACGTAGTACGGCTCCCCGCTCTGCTGAATGTGGCAAGTGATCTAATGCACAAAAAATTATTATTACATTCGTTTAAAGTAAATTTTAAAAAAATTGCATTACTCGATTTTTTGGGAAAATATGATTTTTTGGACCATGATAGAAAAATGCTTCCAGATATCAATATCTGAATGAAACTTGACAACGACGAGGTAATTTAATTAAAATAACAAGAATCAAGGAATTAGTCCCTGAGAGGATATCTTCAAACTTAGACATTAGGCATACTTAAAGAAGATTGGAACAGTTTATTTTTATGTAATGAAATAAATAAAAACCTGGAAATGATTCTTCTTCTGGCAGACGAAAGCATCATCCGTCGTCGAAAAGTTGAATCCCTTATCGGCGTCCACGCGATAGTTTGGTATGGGCCTGAGAATGTTATTTTAGCTAGTTAGAGCCACTCTCAACCAGCCATGTTAAACCATAATGTCGGAATACTAAAAGTATTAAGAAAAATGCAACATTTCTATGACGTAATATGGGATGCACCGGCATACAATTAAGTGCGTGTCCATACCAATGTCAAATATCAATAACGGTATAATAGTTAATCTTAAATTAGCTTTAATTAGTATACATTATATTCTTATTAAATTTTTCGTATAACAATTTATGGAATTTATTACCGTAATTCAATAAGATATAAAATTCCATATAATGATGTACGGGATTTAATGTGTTGTGTGTGTCAGGTAAAGATAAATGCAATACTCCTGTTGATCGGTTTCATAAAAATAGCTTACAGCTCCTTCAGATTGCGGTCGCACAGAGAGTTCCAGGTATTCTGCTGGAACGCCTGGAAGCGGATACACTGGTAGTTGGTATCGTTAAACATGCTGCTGTCGGCGCTGAACTCGTAGCTGTAGTCCTCCTCGTTGACAGCGGCGTTTTGGCGAGGGCTCGTGTTGGAAGCCGGCGAATGCTCTAAATTGAAATAAGAAAACAGTATTGAAATAATTATAATAACGACGCGAATGACAATTTTCCATGCATCATAGTAACCCACTTTCGAATATATCTATCTATCTATATATCTATTTTTCTTTCGAAATTGTCTATCTATCTATCTTTCGACTATGTCTATCTATTTATCTGTCTTTCCAATATGTCTATCTATCTATCTATCTATCTACCTATGTATCTATCTATCTATGTATCTATCTATCTATGTACCTATCTATCTATTTATCTATCTGTCTGTCTATCTCTCTATCTATCTATATCTATCTATCTATCTATCTATCTATCTATCTATCTACACATCTATACATATATATATATATCATAATGCAAGCCAAAAGCCATCCTAATCTATTTCACATTTAATTGTCAAATTGAAAAGTTCATTTACATCCCTGGTTCAATGTATATCGACACAGAACTTTATCATATCAATGATTTGCATCAAGATACATCGAACTGTTACCATATAAACAAGGATTTTCAATATTCATCAGAGCAGAAATGATATCGCAAATCCTTAGCGATATATCGTGTAGATGTCAATATCGATACCGAAAATTCCTAGGGATCAATGAATAACCAACTGAATTATGGCTATTCTTAGAAGCTTGATTGATTAGCATCTTTCATAACTTTTATAATCATCTATAGGTAAGGCTAATGTAAAAATAAATAAAACCAAAAGCAAGTCATCCTTACGTGGTTCTTGCTTGACATTCATCCCCTTGCCATTGTTTCCTCCACCTTGGTTAGCTCCGCCATTAAACGAATCCGTAACCGACAGTTTCCTCTTCTTATGGCCACCCTGAGCTATGCTCGGTCCCAGGGCAACCAGCCCGGTGCCTCCACCGTGGTCCTCAATGGTGTAGATGGTCGGCGTAGGCGATGTCAGGCAATGGGCCGGGGTAGTCAGGGCAGGATTCAGCGGCGCCTGGGATGAATTCAGCAGACCTGCTGACAGTATCGACGGTGCTGCTGCATGCTGCTGCTGGCCACCAACCGGACCTGCTGCTGACTGCTGCAGGGGATTTGCCGAGCTCAAGGCATTCAAATAGGGCCCAGCGTGCGTGGAACCAATGTCGTTTTTCAGTCCAAACAAGGGTCCGTACGTATCGGTGGCCGGTCCCAGGACGTAGCGCTGCTGACCGCCACAATCGCTCACTAAACGAGAAAAAAAAACTCTTAATTATGATGATTATCCGATGGAAAATTAGTGAAAGAATGAAATCTAGAGTGGGGATAACTTCGAGTTTTAAATTAATTTTGGACATAATGGACCAATAAAACATTAATAAAAAATTTAATCATAAAATCTAGAAACTGAGGATAATTTCCAAGATTTCAGATGATTTTGATGTGTTGACTATCCGTCTGATTGACGCAAATTCTACCAATAAAACTAGTTTCAGGCTTAAGTTCCAAAAAAATAAGATGCTTAAATACTAAAGTCTAATTTACTCGCCAAGAACTTAAGATAATTATAAAATGAAAGTTACATCCAACTGCTAGTTTACCTCGTTTCTAGGATGCAATGAACAATATCAGCACCATGATATAACGTATATAAGAATAGATATCATCATCTATTTTAATTACCTGTTAATCACTTAATAATTTCATAAACCGTTAATCTAATGTTTGTAACACAAAATAACCCATGTAATAATATACAATAATAAGACGCTGGCTATTCCGACCTGATAGCCCATGGGAATACAAATCACAAGGTCTTAAGGACCGTCATGAATGTTTTCGCCCGTGTCGAAACCAATGGCTTAAAGCAGGACTTTTCCCTTCAAGAGAAATAGTGACCCTAACACTTGACCATTAATCGCCATGTTTGGACGCCCCTCTTTGACGTCCGAACCGGGGCCAATGTTTGGTCAATACCTGCCTTCCACTACGGTGGAGAAGGGGGGGGAGGACATGTAGTCGCCCCTAACTCCCCTCCCCTTCCCTCCACCTTCAGAGAACCCTCAAGGCTATTCGCCCCTTCGCCACGGGCATCGCAAATCGCCCGAGGGCAAACAAAGCTTATTGTTGCCATACAAGAGGAGAAATCGGTGTGTTTGTTTATTACGTACGGCGACGGCTATGAAAAATAATTCATCCACCTGACGTGACTCCAGTCAATCACTTCTTCCCCTTTTTCGGCTCTCTTTCTTTTGTCGGCACTTTATTATGAGTTGAAACTGATTTAATTCAACGTCGCAAAGGCGATTACACTCAGCGTGGACAATAGAGTATCATAATTAGATTTATATTATTGTAGTTTGTTATCGGATTTACAATATGTAGTGAAATATGAGAACGTAAATACTGTTATGAAATAAGTTTGGAGATTATTATAAATTAGTGAATAATGCACTGACATGGTCTACGATTGAGACGTTATCAGTTCATAGAAATGTAAACGTTATTACGTAATGACAATATAATTTAAACATGATACAGGAAAATTGCGATGAAAACTCAATAATTCTAGAACATGAATTGAAAGTTTAGCAATACCGATATACCTTCGAGTCATTTAGTTTTATCAAATTCATCTTACACGTAAAAACGTTTTTAAGTCAAATCAGATATTATAAATAGCACCTTACAATTTAATAACTAATCGTTACCAAATTAATTTAAATTAAAAAGCTACTTTAATCAAGATACAGTAAAAGCTTTTTTAAAAAAAATGTTACGAGGTGAATTTCCCACGCTCGATCCTGAATGGTTCGTCTCGGGAGGTGAAAATGGCGGCTCCGATCCCGAATCTGGCGGACTCTCCGGAAGCCTATGAACCAGAATCATTAAACAACCACATTAACAGCTAAACTTATATTCATCAAAATTTTAATTAAAACAATTAAGAGTTATTCGATAATTTTAATTAATACTTACGTAGAGTTGAAAGCATTGTACTGAAGACTATTAGCCGGCCGGCTATTGTACTGGCTTCCCAGTACGACTCTCTGCGATGGGTGCGGATTGAAAGTCACGTGACGGGCCGCTTCCTGATTGGCTAATGTGTCCGCAAAGTACCTATTTTTGGGGAAAAAAACGAAATTTGAAATAAAATTCAATCAACCTGCAATAAAATGTAACAATCTTGCTGGTGGCAGATAAATAATCGACCCCCAGCGTGTTGACACAAGGTCAGTCACGTGACCTGACTTCCGGTCAAGCGACAAAAGCTCATCCACCTACAAATAATTATGTTTCCCCCGCCCTCCCCTCTCCCCCACGCTCATTTCAACCCCCTTGATGCAATTTTTCCCGCTCTATTATCTCATCGCAGAGACCGTGGGAAACACAATTTATTTATTTATTTATTTGTAAATCGTTACAGAAATTAGTTTAATTAATTTAGAAAAATATTTATTAAAATTACTAATAAGAATTTTTTTTAAAAACTGACATAAATTTTAAGTGGAATTTTGAAAATGACCGAATGATACGTACGCGTTGTCATCATCGTTGCTGTTGATGTACTGATCGAGTTGCGAGAAATCCGGAAGTGTGTCGTTCTCGATGCCTCCCACAAAATCCTCATCTCGGCCTATAAATTACACAACAACAAATTAAACTGTGAAAATAGATTAAACGATTGCGTAAACTACACTAAACTATAGATCAGTCATGGACTGTTTTCTTACACAATTCAGTGGGAAAAAAATCACACAAATTAACATTCAAAGTTTGTTGTTTGACGTAAATGAATTGAAGATTATCGTTGAAAATAACATTATTTAATTAAGTTAACCAATGACTTAAATAAATAGTACTTTTCACTCATAATTCTATGTTATTTACACATTACTGATGCGTGTTTTCAGATGATTGTAGAACACTCACAATTAAATCAAATAATCTAGCCTTAAATATAACTTAAGTAATACCTGTACACAAGAATTTTTGTATGAGAGCTGTGCGGGTAGATGTATAGCATAGATGGTTAGATAAGACAGAAAGATGGGAAGATACTGGTAGATAGATTAGATTAGATTAGACACATAGACAGATAGAGATATAGAGATAGGTAGATAGACGGACAAATATCGATAGACAACATAGATAGATGGACAGATATATGGATAGATCGATACATACGGCAGATACAGATAGAGACAGACAGATGAGAGATAGCTTGACAGTAAGAAAGATAGATAGATAGACAGGTAGAAAATATAGTCTGGTAGATGGATTAGATACATAGATTAGATACAGGTAGACAGATACAGATAGACAGGCAGATGGAGAGATATAGCCAGACGGAAAGATAAGTAAAAAAATAGACGGACAGACGGTAGGAAGATAGAGAGGTAGGTAGATTCGATACATAGAAGATATAGCTAAACAGATACAAATAAAGAAATAGGTAGATAGACAGCACAGGTAGATAGATAAACAGTGGACGTATAGATGGACAGCATAGATAGACAGACGGATAGATACACAAGACAGAAAGATAGACTGGTAGATAGATAGAAATAGCTAGACAGATTAAGATAGATAGGTTCATAGGTAAACAGATAGATATATCATTAGAATACCGTCTAAATCGACTTTAATCGAATCAACTTTAAATCGGAAACCTCTCCCCAAACACGACTTCAGTTCATTCCGCAAAAAAAAACACACACAACAAATAAATAAAAAGAAAAGTGACGGTCGACTATCGATTCGAACGCCATAGTGGAGGAGCAAGAGGTTCGCGTGATTGCTGCGTGATGCCCAAAGTTTGTTCGATACTTCATCGCGCTCTTTATGTTGTGTCTACTCAAACTTGTACTTTTTTTTCCGGTGTACACTACTCTTTATCCTCCTCCTCCTCCTCCACCTCCTCCACCTCCTCCGCCACCTCCAACTTGCACCCGGGGCTTCATATTTTTATGTTTCCCCTTCCTGTTTCTTTTTTTGTTGTTGTATTTTTCACTCTTGTTGGCAATGCCCAGCAGTCGAAAACTTGCGATACAAACTTGTGCACAGACGCCACAAACTTCAACTGGCCAAAGATTTACGATCCGCCAAACTTTCAATGTTAGCACTAACCACCGTGAATTTCACCCAGAGGAAAAAGGTCACCCCCGCTATAGAATTGCATCAAAAGTTAATGTTACGTCATAGTGCGCCCAGGAATGAATCTAAAAGTCTTGATAACTGTCAACCTTGTCACTTCAGCCTAATGTTTTAGAAACGCATATTAGCGCAACTAAGTTATAAACTCAACAGTCCCTGTAATAACCTGCTGAATAATTCGACGTTTCAGTGGCACTGGTCGACTTAACATGCTAATAATATACCTGCCATAGACAGTTGACTAAACTTGAAAAAGTCGTCCCACTTTGCATAACTTAAAGTGTAATGTTAGGTCACAATGCGAATATTTCAATGAATGAATCCCCCATTTAGCAACGCCTAACTTACATACTGAATTAATGTAACCAAGTAATAATTCAATACTGATTATACTAACTTGTACAATAACTGTCAATGTAACACTCTTTACGATGAATACCAATTACTTTAAATTTTTATAAAATTAAAGTATACTGTGCCTCTCTGCATGCCTGGAATTGTATTGTTACGTCACATTGCGCACATGAATGAACGAATCATCTTGAAACATACAACTATTTGAAGATTAGTGTTTAAGAACCTCAGAACTTGGATTGCATTCCAATGGCACCGATCCATATAACACCATAGACCACGTGGGATCAACACAGGTAATTTTAAATGTAACTAACGTAATTAATTGGTAATACTTAGCAAGTTAAATTGAATATTAGGAGTTTAGCCTTCACAATTAACTAAAATACTAATAGTATGTACATTATACCATTGTACGATGTATTAACTTAGTGATTCAATTAAATTAAAATTAATAAAATTCACATTTTAATTATTAAAAAATACAATTCTTCTTTAAAATGTCAAATTCTACTTCAGAACAAACTGAAAACAGCAAATCACCAGTAATGACTCTTTATGGATTAAATGAATCAGATATTAAGATTCTTCTGTAACCAGTGACGTAACCATACGATACTGTTGCTGATAAGGTACTAGTCAGTGCTCTTAATACACTGTTTCAGTCGTCCCTCCTACCTGTTCTGATGCTCTTTGGGTCCATGGGGAAGCGTCTGTCGCCCTTGATTGCCTCGATACAACTAAGAAATCTGCGCTGTTTCCCGATTCAGACTGACGTCAGTCCCCCAGCCGGAATAATGAGAACCCTCTTTTCGCGTCAAATTACGCTATAAACGCCGAGATTTTAATTGAGAAGCAATTGTCCTACTTTTCAAAATCTCAAGAGTCAAGTCACGCTGAGATCGTTTTCCCCTCCGTCGATAACTTCGATGTAAACGGTTTTTTTCCAGATTTGTAAAAAAGACAAAAGCCGCAGATTCCTCTGTTGTCACGAGATCTAGACCGCGGAAACAACACGACCGAACAAACGGCAGTTCTTCGGTAATCGCAGATTTTTTTTAAATATCTGTCTTCTTACTTCCTCGGTTGCTTGTTCGTCAAATTGTTTGTTTGTTTATATATTTTTTTAAATGAAATTGATGTGTAAACGACAACTTGGATGGCTCGTGAGAAAATGATGGGCGCAACATCAGCGCACTCCACATATTAAATAACCGTCCGAGTTTTGAATAAACAACTGCGCACGCGCGGTCGTTTCTGGTATAACCCCCCCTACCACCAACCAGCCCTCGACTCGAACCTTGAAGAGATGGTAAGTGGGAAATTTTTACCTGTGACCGCAATCCAATGGCGAAAAAGTTACGGTAGTAAATTGAATCCAACGTCAAATATTTCGGTAATATAATTTAAATGTTATCCGAGAGGTGAGGATTCATTTCTGGGAATTATATGAGATAATTTAATTCATTTACCACTCCAACTCTATAGCCATGTATAAACTTTAATATATTGTACTTTGGGTAACGTCATTAATTAAATGATCATTTATAATCTACTTGTATTAAAGTACCATGAGTAGACTTCGCGGTATTGTATCCAGCATGCATCACGTTATGAATGACGTATCAGATTGTGATTACATCGTTATAACTTGTCATTGTCAACTTCAAGCCAAGATGGCATCTATACTTTGATCTAAGCTATCCAGGTTAACTATAACCGCGGTTAGGATAAGTCATACTTCAAAGATTTGCTTTAAATGACACGAGTCGACTAGAATTTTGACTCGACTTGACTCGACGTTGGCCTGGGTATCATCGACTTGGGCTCGACTCGACTTGAAGACACAAGCCCGTCGAGTCGAGTCGAGTCGTTGA
>JAIQCU010000590.1:0-42243 GCA_022114935.1 Leptestheria dahalacensis | reverse complement strand
GAGATAGGACAACGATTTAACATAGAAACAGATAGGGAATTTGGAAAAACGGTCGGGAGAAAACGGGAAAAACGGGAAAAAAACATGATATGGAAAAAGGTGAACAATATGTCTCCATGCTGTTAAGCAATGGAGCCAACAAGTTGGATTTGATATAGAACGCCGTGCAATCAAACATTGGAAACCAACTTGACTTGACATGGAACGCATTACGTTCATAGATTGACTAACATTATACACAAGCACTCACGCTGCGGTTGTCCTTTGCCATCGTGTTCCGACGAGAAACAAATCGCTCGTAGAATGATGCGCCAGGGTGGCAATGGCTGCTAGAAGTTTGCGAAAAAGTTCTGTAGAGACAGAAAGAAGCTTTTGAAGTCTCACTGACAAGGAGCATTGCTTCCTACTGGAATTCTGGGTACTTCATCAATGGCAACCCAAAGGTCACAGACATCGTCCGCAAACACGTGAACTTCTTGGGGGATAATGTCTTTGCACATTCCACCTCGTGCTGAACGAATATTTCGTTGGACTAACCTTGTTTTCAGTGCCTTAACAGGTTTGTTAGTGCTGCCCTCAACATTTCATCCTGACCCACGTTTAGACGCTGTTCCAGATATTGCTCAGCTGCCAGTATACAAGTTCCGTGCGAATAGCTTCAGGACAGCGTTTATTTGACGCGAGGAATTTGTTGTAAGAAGAACGTCTTGGCGACTCATAGTCACCAGAACAAGTATTTCGAGACTAACGCTTATTGGGGTATGAAATGCTCCTCATCAGCCGAAGTTTCCTGATAGCAGTATCATGGCAGGTTATTATATTGCGAAGGACAAGATCCTCACGCTGCAGCTTCTTTTGCACGCCTTGATAGACATCCGGGACATCCCCAAGAAGAGACGTGTAACGATATCTTGGTCTCCTAATCTTCTTAGGAGACCAAGTGTTTGAAAAGAACCTCGGCTTCTTATGTTCCCCAACTGTCTCTCCATGGATAAAATTACCTCCCCCACTGTATATACTGTATCTTCAGGGATAAAATTCCCTGTTATATCCTTGGGCAAAGTCTTGCCCCTTGGCTATGAAGGGCACATACTCAGGGTGGGGGGCTAGTTTCCTTGACTGGGTGGGACCTTGCCAGGGTTCGGTGAGATTCCCACCCAGTAGAGACTGGGTTATGAAAGTATGGGTCACGAAACTGTGTCAAAAAAGGGCCTCGTTATAAATATGAAAGTGTTAAAACTTGTGGAGGCAACTTGACGTAGGGTCTTATGGCAGCCACTCTTCAGTTCACTGGAACTTATTGGTTAAAGACTGGGAACTTTAATTCAGTTATTATGAATGCTCTGTATTGAGTGTGTTAATGACTTTTTCTGTACATTGCAAGGCTATTGTTACCATGGGTCTTATTCTTACGGCCACCATTCAAATAATTGGAACTTTTCAGCTAATGAGCTATTCATCGGATCATCGTTGATCACTCTCTATATTTGTATTTTGATTGTTTTTGTACTTGAGGAAAGTCAAAACCTAATGAAAGCAGGTTTTACCGCGAACACAAAAGTACCTTGGCACGCCAATGTTTACACCGTTATTAATATAGGTGTGGTTGGGTATAATATCGATGATAAAAATATCGTTGGAATAATATCGATGTTAAGTTTCTGACTAAAGGTAATGGTAGTGCACTTAGCATGCTTATCTTGCAGGGATGTTGAAGTATAAAATAATTTTAAATAACATGTTCACCGTAGTAAAACATATTCAGTGTAAATCCACAAGCTTACGATGCCAAAATGCCAACGCCAATGCCAGAGACGTCGTTCCCGAAAAACCTAAACCTAACAATGTGCGTCACGGAAAGACGAACAACGTGTTCCCTGCGAAACCATACATAAATAAATAGCAAGTAAAAGCGAACACTAAAGTTTGCAGTATTTCGTTACTTAGCGTCAAAAAATAACTGGCGTAAGAATAAATTTTCCGCTCTACAATATGTGCTGCACATAGATTATCTATGTAACTTTCACTGCGTTACCAGCCTTACAGTCCTTATGTTCAATGTTAATCAATATCATATTCATATAGCGCATTGTCACATGCAGAGTACGCACCAGACATATTTACACTGAAAAACATGCACAGCGGTCATCTAGAAGCGTACGCCGGGCGGATATGAAGTGAACAGCTACAGACGTACAGTGCATACCATGCTGAGCACTAAGTATAGTTTAAAACAAGCTAAATGCCATATACAGCGTAGAAAGCTCTGTGGTAACTGTAGAACGTTCAGCTACAAACGCACATTAGCATATAAAATAATCAGCTACAAAGGGTGTACAACCTACATTATGCTGCTCACCTGGTATAGCTAAGTATGAGCGAAATACGATATACATCGTAGAATGTACTGTACAGCAGTCACTCATCATATACTCACAATATTGCTTACAGACCGGATTACATTACGGATACTCAACATAACATATCTCAGATCATGCAGCAATGCCCTTACTTCGATCGAAGTTTATATTCAAATTAACAACGCATTCTCACTTTTATAAAGCGGGCATATTGCTATATAAGATATAGATATCTGCTGCTATATAACTAAGTAACTGCCGTACAGCGCTTGCTAAAATTTAAGTGCCTTCTACCCGGTGCTCCCCTATTTTGTACAGTGTACTATGTTATATAGGCTATTGATAACTTCCAGCTATATTAGCTATATAGCGGATTCTTCGCTATATATGGCATTTCGCTCATATGTATATGGGCAGTGTAAGCGCCCTAACTTGTTAGACTGCCTTTAATGTTCAAGAATAAATGACGGACCTTTCGCGTTGTAACTAGATGGGCTGTGAAATTCGTTGTGAAAACCCTAATTGGCCTAACGTCATCCGATCAGCCCAACAAGGACTCAAAATCCTGTTGCTCTGATCATTCAAAGGGCGAAGCTCTTAAACTAAAAACACGTCCTTGACTTCTATAGGACAGTACATCCTATATCCTTAACGTTCACAATTAGGTTTTTGTAATAATGAATAATCTAAGTATACTCACAATATTGCTTACAGACCGCAGACACTCCGTATCTCGGTCACTCGAGTTCCAGGGGATTTTAGTTTTCCTTTACGTTCAAGAAACGGTTTTAAGCTTGCAACGGAAGAATACAGAATTTGTTTGGACATAAGCAACTGTACAACAGTCTCGACAGCAACTTGCTTGGAAACCGATTAACAACTTGTAATTAATCGGAAAAGCACTTTAAGACCAAAAAAGGAATCAGTGCGATCAGTAAATTTATAAGTAAGTTGAGGTTTTTACTAAATCGGGTTAAAGTCTGTTAAGTTAAACCGTTCCCTGTCAAGTCTATGAAAGCAAGGCGTTCCAAGTCAAGTCAAACTAGTTAGTACTGTTAATGAAACAACGAAAGCAATGCGCTACTGTAAGTAAAACTATGAAAGCAATGTACGTATTACTCAGTGATTTTCTAGATTTGAAATCAAATGTGCAAGACACGCCACAATAGTATCGTTCTTGATGTGAAACCAAACGCTCACAACGTGTGCGTCACAGTCCGCTATGACATCTTTCATGTGAAACCAAAGGCTTGTTAGTGTTGGCCACAGTTCCGCAATGTCATCTTTTATGTAAAACCAAATGCTTGTAAGGCTTAAGTCACACTACAAGAGCACCGTTCTTGATGTCAAACCAAGTGCCTGTAAAGTGTAAGTCACAGTTCTGCAATGACATCTTTGATGTAAACAAAATGCTTATAAAGTGTAAGTCACAGTTCTGCAACGACATCTTTGATGTGAAACCAAATGCTTGTAAAGTGTAAGTCACACTTCTTTGATGTGACGCATGCATGACATCTTTGATTTGAAACCAAATGCTTCTAAAAAGTAAGTCACAGTTTTGCAATGTCATCTTTGATTTGAAACCAAATGCTTATGAAGTTGTAAGTCACAGTTCTGCAATGACATCTGTCATGTGAAATCAAATGCTTTTAAAGTGTAAGTCACACTTCAAGAGCGCCGTTCTTGATGTGAAACCAAAGGCTTTTAAAGTCGCAGTTCCGCAATGACGTAGAAATGGGCAAGATCTGCTGCAGATAAGAGACGCGGCCTCGCAAGCGCTACTGTTGAGGAAAAAAGCCTTGCCGAACGGATTTTGCATTCCGTCCTTTTCTAACTTCGCTTAACACTTACGTTATGGTCTACCTTTGGCTTCGTTTTTTTGAAGAAAAAAAGTACAGGTGACATGTTACGCCCACCTTTTCGCGACTGTTTATACATTATTTCAGTAAATGTAACATTTTAACTGAACGCTATTGTGTATGCATTAGAAATGTTTCGTTGTAGTTCAAGATGGGGTTTTACGGGCTCAAGTTTAATTATATTTTATTTCATCCGCTTTTGAGCTCCGCACCAAAGCAGCTATATGGCGTATACAGATTAAAATGCGCTGTATAACTAATATGGCTAATATCACATACACTTTTTATACACCGTGAATTGCGCTGTATAACACGTTATGCAGCAATTTACCTCAGATACTGCATACGTTTCACGGTACGGCTGATAACAACAAATCGGTATACGTTGCGCAAAAAGATTTGTATAGGAAATGCAGCTGAAAGTATGCATGCATTTTATAACGTGAATTGCTCCGTATATACAACGTACATACACGTCAGTTAAAAGGCGTAGAAAGATGGAAAAAGCACTTGATAGAAGATATAGCTGATAAAGCGATTAGCCACAAGTCAGCAAAATGCCATATACAAGATAAGATATGCTGTACAGCTTACATTGCTAAAAGTTCCCTACGTCCTTGCATGGTCCACGTACTGTATAGCATGTACAGCGTGCAGCTACAAGCGCACAACGTGATGAACGAGAGCTTTTAGAAGCGAAGTTAGCGCTGCTATGTGTGCCCCCAGAACTAAAGACTCGCTTTCTACTGAAGGCTATACATGGTAAACTCTGCTTTTCATAAACTTCAGTATATTCTTCTAGCCACTAATCTCATCCATAGGGCGCTTGGGCATACTGTTCAAGATTCTCATTTATCTGTCCGAGCCTGCGCAGAAAGCCTTGTTAGTTCTGTTTTAGTTCTGGGGGCACACACCGCAGCGCTAATTTCACTTCTGCTGATAGCTCTTATGGCAGGCTTTTCCCACTGCCCTTACTGAGTTACCTTTGCACTGTGATCAGTAACCGATTGCAGTGGTAATTTGTTTCAATTTAGGAACTAGTTTCTGTACAAACTTGAAAATAACGACTTCAAGTTAAGACTGTCTACAAAGACCGTACAAGTACCTGGTATAAGAAAAATTATAAGCCCGGAACTATAGGTTGGGCGAAATCCATTTTCCCAAAATATAACTAATAACAAACTATACAGACACTAACCTAAGGAGTAAATACCGGGGTAATATAACAGAACGAACTGACTGACACGGTGGCTGGCCGACAAGTGAAGTAAAGGCGATAGGGTCAAGGGTTAAACGAAAGCAAAACTAGGAAGGACCGAGAATTGTAAACGAAAATGAACTTGGGAGTAACGCAAGCTCTTGACTCGTTACAGCGTCTGTTGAGTAAAATGGAAACAATGATTATTTCTTTGGAAGGTTAACTTCCGTCTACAAGATTCCAAGACTTGGTGTGTCTCGTTGACCCAAGGCTACATTCAGACTTGGCTCGCATTCTTCCCCGTCTTAATTCTCGCTCGGCGTTGCCACATTGAATCTATCGCCAAGTCAAAACGATTTCTGTTCTAAAAATAAAACCTCCGGAGCTCACGTGACTTCAGAAAATCGTCAAAGGCATCTGGCTCTCGTTTCCGGATATTTCATAACAAACGGCTCTGTGAACTCGTGGAACAGTGGGAGCCTGATTGCGCAGGCAGTTACTTTTTGCCTTATAAGTGCACGAACCCAGCTCAACAGCCGCATTCTCGAGTGGAAAATGCCAAGGGCAACGCGTGTTGTGTCTTCTTCGTGTGCTTCAGTCTCGTAGGTTTTTTTTCCCTGCATCAAAATAATATCAACAATGCGACAGATAAAGTGCGTTTTGGGGTGGTTAGTACTAACACGTAAGTATACCAATCTTGCTATTTTCTAAAACTCTCGTTAAGTTTATTCAAACTATAATCAAACTGTGATCTAAACTATGACATGTAGATGAATCTAGGTCATCACATTTGGATTCCTGAACCGATTTTCAGATGCAAATGAGTTTGATTCATTCACAGTAAATACAATAGTGTTCTTGTGCTAATATGTAAATGGTCTGGTAATAGGACGCGCCTTGAGCGGTTTTAGATAAGAATATCCGTTCCATTGCGCAAGAGTCTCGAACGTTTTTTTATAATAATTGTTTACTAGAGAGCTTTTGGAAATAATACCCACGTCTGTTTGAATCTAGTTTACGCTTGTATACATTGCTGCCTTGCCTGCAATCAAAGTTCTGCTGAAGTGGGCACCTGCTTGCACGTTTACCTGGAGCGGGATTTCTCATCCATAGAAGCCATTCTTTACCCAAATAAGCAGAGGTTTTCATTCTAAAGATGCACGTGTCAAAATGCAGCTGAAAGTGTAATTTACTGTTTTTCTAAAATCTTTAGTAGAGGCCCTACCCAAAGTCCCGTGCTTTTAGACGGTCCTGAACTGAAAGAGCAGTGCAAGTAAGTGTTCTTGAGTTATAGAAATTTAAATTAAGAGGTGGAATTTTCATATTTGAAGAACATTATAGCGGTACTCGAAAATAGTATTCTTTAAACGCCGTTCATTTTATTTGTATTTGGGAAGATGCAGAAGCTAAACGTGAAACAGATGTTTGATTTCCTCATCTAAACGCGTTGCAGATGTCAGTAATTTAAGCTATTTTTTTCTGGTCGGGAAATGAGCGATGACGAGGGTGTGGCTGCTTCATTCGCGCGGTTGTCAATATGGCTTTTTAAACTAGTTATGCTTTAATTCATAACACGTTCAACATGTGTTGGAATAGGTACTTGGGAGAAGTGATTGAATGCCTGGAAGAACTTCAGTACAGTTCCTGCTACCACTACCAAGACTTCTTTACATTCCGCCATTTGGTGAAAAGTCTGAGGAAGACGCTCGACTGGGCCTGCGAGGAGCTCAGAGATCGTTTTCGACGTACAATTTTCATTATTTACCGATTTCGCAAAGTTTATAGTATTCTATATAAATATATATATTATTTAAGTTTTGGATATTTGATGTTTGAGTGCTACGATATTTGATGCAAATTAAAACTGTAGGTTGATTTGAGTGTTTCCTATTTCCGTAATGATACTTATATGATAGGCTAATCATTTGTCAAGTTTATAATAATTGTTCATAATATATGCCGATATATGCTAAGCTATGATGATTGCTATTTGATATATTTTGAATTATTTGATGTAAATCATATACTGACGAGTTTTTGGATGATTTTCATTTCAGTGAATGATAGTCATGTGGTATGTTACGGTATCAATGAACACTGACACGTATGACACATATGTGGATGTGTTTCATTCTATAGATATTATTTACTACGGTCAAGTTAACTGGCTTATTTTGTCTGTTACTAGATATTACGATTGGGTTCTTTTTTCTAATCATTAGAGATGCTCATTTCATTTCCTTGCATCGAGAACGTGCGCAAGTCGACAAGTCGAGGCCATCCGTGTTTTAGAGAATCGCTGGTCTTTCCCAATCTCTGGCAAAGGATCGTTCGCCTCGAATCTGGTGTTGAAATATGCCGGTAAGTTTTCCCCAATAATATGCATATAACACTATTTTCGTAAATTATTTTTAAATATAAATTAATTTAATTTATTTGCGGTAATTCTAATTTGAAAAAAGCACTAGAAATCAACTCACGTTGCAGTGCGATGATATAAAATCAAACGAAACGTATAGAAACAGTATTATGTCGATTCTTGTTTAAAAGCCAATCATTTCTTGACAAGTGATTTACGAAGCCAAGTCAACTGTCTCACGTCGGGCCATTCCAATGTGATCGGCCAGCAGTGTCCGCAAGCAGAGACCGTCTACCGCAATCTCACCGAGCTCTTCCTGCGCGAATGGTGTGAAAACTCGAGCATTCGTATTGCGCCAAATCCCCGTGTATTTGCAGTCGTAACTTTAGCAGTAGTCTTCTTCTCTGGTCTCCGTTTATAAATCTATACGTTTGCATTGAATGTTTAAAAAAAATACAGGCAGAAAGTGTTTTCAAAATTATTTTAAAGTTTTGTCATTTGCTACAGCGCGAGTGTTCCGACTCGTCGTCGCTCTTCGACCCCAGGCCCAGGGGACTGCCTTGCGAACAATAAGATCCACCTGAAAACGCAACAGTATGAAATTTCAGATGATTACCAAGTAATTATCAAGTATTCGTAAATAATGAACAGGTGATTATCAAGTGATCATCAAGTGACTTGTTAGCAACTAATAGGTATTGATGAAATGAATTTTAATTGTTAATTAACTGTGCGTATTAATTACTGTTGCTGATGCTATTTTAGAAGCATGAGTTATCAGGTAATTATCAGCTTATTATCCAATATTATTTAATCATACAGATTACTGTTATCCATACGTCTGTTATAAAAGTATTAGTTATCGATCATTATCAAATGGAGCAGGTAACTACAGATACGGTTTATTATATAATACGGAAAGGTAAGGATCGAAGTTTGAGTAGTATGGGATGTGTTACCATTGAACATGACATCCGTAGTGACCGCGGAATCATCACCACCGTCAAAGTCTCCGTGGATGACGGCCACGGTTCCCGCTGGCAGGATCTCCTTCGTCACCATACTAACAGGGACGCCCGTGACCAGAGGATAGCTGATACTCTGAGATTGTCTCGTGGGTGAATTGACGTTCACTGGGGCAGAACCAGGTTCCGTCAACAAAGATTTCCTCGTCTCAACAAGATGTCGGCAAATATCTATCAAGACCAATAAATTAAAATCATCTTAATTACAGTTTAGTAAGCTAGTCAATGAATACCTTTAAAAGAGAGCTTCTGATGGTTTTGAACAGAACCGCGTAGAATCCACCACTTTCCTTGAAGCCAGTGCGCGGAACGAACCGAGCCGCGGGGCCACAGCCGGGCTAACGCGGGCCAGTCGATGTGGTGTTCTTCACAGCAATCCGTATCGAGTAACCTAAATTTGTGATAAATCAAATCAACTCTAAGAAATCATAAAGCTGGAATAGTAAAAGTACAGAATTAATTAAATACCTATTAGCTAGATAAATGTCATCACATTCTGTCCACTCCTCACAGCTTTCGTGCTTGCTTTGCGCGTAAAAGTTGAGCCACTTCTTCCGACACTGACGCTCGGTGCGCGTGCCAACCATCCTGGCCACTCTGGTCCACGGGATTCCCGACGTGACGTTCTCCCCGGGAATGTTTCCAGTCAGATGGAATACCGCTCGAAGTAAGGAATCCTTTTCCTCGCCGCTCCAAGATCCTAAACGACACGTAAAACAACACTGCGATGTAGATGAAGAGCGTAAAAACACCGACTGTATTACCTGAGTTGCAGTTTTCATTCATGTGCCTACACCGGTCCTTGATGGAAGACGCAGACCTTCCCATTTGGATGCCGATCTTCTGCCAATCGTTGCCGTACTGCCGGCGCAGGTCGTGCAGTTGTTTCATCTCGTCGGTAGTGTACTTCCCGACGTGGTTTTTAGAATCGTACATCCTATTCACCAAATCAATATCTTAATTACATTAAGTTTTTACACATATATCCAATCATCAAAAAAGCACTCACCGTAATACTCGTCGATAGACAGCGAAAAGAGGCCGTCTGATACCCACAGCCGCCGCTTTGTAGAAGTCCTTCCGCACTTCTTTGCTAGAGTTGAAGATGATGGTGGATGGCTCACTAATGGAACGTTCCTATACAAATTACTATAATTACAGTGTACTTTAGAGAGGAGCTTGATATATGAATACCGAACAATACGATTCAATATTGCTTCTAAGCAGCTCCACTTCTTCTTTGCTCCACAGTCCCTGCTTCAGCTGGGTAGAGGTTGACGTTCCCCGCGGCTGCCTCCCGTTCCACGATAGCATGTCGCTTGACGAAAGCAGACTGTCCAGTTCCGAATCATCATTCTGCAATACGAGAATCAGTAAAACTTATACTCAATCTGTTTATCCATATCAATTCAATTGTAAAACATGAAACTGACGTTATTGTGTAATGGTATAGACCGACCTGAGTTTCGAAAAATGTGGAGCTTCCAGCCGAGTTCTCGTGACCGTTTTCCTTCGGCAAGTCAATAACGTAAGTTTCTCCATTGACGCATTCTAATATCACCTGACTGATGCTCACCCCTTCTCTCGTTTCAGCGTGTTCCATCATATCATTTACAGTTACAGTACGGAATGGACCGTGTCGCCCTTCCTTGTTTACAATTGCTTGTTGTTGTTCAGTGCTTCCTCCTAATGCTCACTAGGTGGCGCTCTAGATTCGGACTTGATTTTTCACCATGTTTGTATCTAAATTGTGGGGAATTATGCTTGTAGGACGATTTGAAAAGTGTTTTTCTCTTTGTGCCACGACAAACACTACCCGAACAAATCGCGAAGAGGTAATCTTCACTGAGGCCGTCGCCACGTATGTTTTTGCTAACCAGAGCACGCCAGAATGGAAAACCTCGTCAGGGTATCTGATCAATTATCAGCTCGTCTTAATAAAACTTTTGAAACCGTCATTTGATTCAGTAAGTAAAGTTTATTAAGAGAATTTCGAATACGTATCCCGTTTTCAAAAGAACTGGCCATTGCCGCCCAAATCAGGTTGTAATTTTAACGCCAAGAGGGCCCATGTTAAAGCAGCAGCCAAGTCTCTGTTTACTTATGTTACTAAACTATACTTGCTGTTAGTGTTATTATTGCAATAAAATAAATAAATAGCAAAACGGTAATTGAAAAATCATCTTTGTTTCTGGACTTTTCAGTCATGGAATTACATGGAATCACACTTTTTCTCTTTCTTCTGAGTCAAATCAAACGATGAATTGAGTAACATAAAAAGAACAGGTAGCGGTTTCGCTGGATTCTCGCACATGAACAAAGCACTTGAATTAAACAGAAGGAAAAAGACAAAGGAGAAATAGTACGAAAAAAATGAGTGGAAACGAACAGGTATGACTTTTCAAGTCTTCTAGTTCCACATTTCCTCCGACTCGACAAACTGCGGAACAGCGCTGCGACTAGCGGTTGATTGAAAACCACCTTGCTAAAATGAAAAAATAACAAACTGTGAATCTGCGCAATGATAAAGGCGTGAAAATTAATTTTAAAAAATATAAATAAGAGAAATAGATGTACGTATGACGCAAAACATAAAATAAAATAACAAAACATGTAAATTGTTAAATTGCGCATTGACACATGGGTAAAATTCATTTACAAAAATTGAAATGGAACGTAAATAGACCCGATATAAACTTGGAACTTACACGACGAACATCACTGTTCGCGAAACGGCGGTCTCCCGAAGCCCCATATCCGTAGCCTCCGGAAGCTCCGCCGACGATGGCTTGCAAGAAATCCGGCACCTCTTGTTGAGACTAAACCAAAGACAAGTCAAACTTATCCAAACGTTACAACTTAAAGTATAATTTAACCAGACGAATAACCAATTTAGATAACAAATACACATATAATCTGATAATACAGAATAGACAAAAGGATAATTTTAGGCGAAAAAAAAACGGTTCGCATAATAAATGTACCTAAAATAGTAATATGGAATACAAGGAAACCATTGTAATGTACCTCAACCAATTTGGCTACAAGGGCACCAGCGACACCACTATCCTTTTCCGGGTCGAAAAAGCTAATGGCGCGTCCAGTATTGCCCACGCGACCGGTCCTTCCGATCTTGTGTACATACTCTTCCGGATCACTGGGCAGATCGTAGTTGACGACGCCGGCGACATCCTTTACATCTGCGTTGATAAACCAAGAGTTATTACACAGTACAAAACAGGTTGACTGGAAAGTGAATTTACCCAGGCCTCGAGCGGCAACCGAGGTGGCCACGAGTATATTGTGCTTGCCGCGGCGGAAGGTATTGAGCGCCTCCTCGCGCTGAGACTGGAACCGGTCGCCGTGCATGCAGGTGGCCTGGAAGCCAGCGTTGCACAGGTGAGCGGCCAGGTAGTCGACCAGTTTTTTCGACGCGACGAAGATGATGACCTTCTCGTTGCCGAACTCTCGAAGAACCTCGATCAATTTCTCGCGCTTGTCCCCCTGCCTCACCTGGATGAACTCGAGCGACACATCGGGATTGGTTCCGCCGACGACGCCGACCACGGCGTAGAGGTAATTGTTCAAGTACTCGCTGGCCATGTGCTGAACAGTATCGGGAAAAGTTGCGGAGAACATGACTACCGACCGCTGCTCCTATAGTGCAAATAAAGAAACCAAATTGATTTGAATTTTTCTTCCTTTTAAAACTGCTGGATAGCCTCATGGAAAAATTAAAAAAGGCGAATGGGGCGAAATGATAAATGAACAGAAAAATCTTTCAAATGACCAGTAAATACTCATGCGACTTGGAAAAGTCTTGTCGGACTGTAGCGATATGGAAAGACCACAAAAGATCAGTCCACTGACGAAGGTCCTTCAATTTGCCCTATTAGGCAAAACCAATCGCCAATAAAACAACGACCGGCCATACACAGTAGGGCATTTACACTCATTATTTTTTACAATTCAACTTAAATTTAACCAAAGGGGACCCATACTTTAGGTGGGAAGTAAGGATTCATAAAGATCTTGTCCACGTCGGGCTTGAAACCCATGTCGAGCATCCGGTCTGCCTCGTCGAGGACGAGAAACATGAGTTTCGACAGGTTGACGACTCCCTTGTCGATAAAATCGAGAAGACGGCCCGGAGTGGCGATGAGAATGTTGACTCCGGCGCGCAGTTTGCTCAGCTGGTGCGCCACCGAGGTGCCGCCGTAGCACACTTGACTCTTTATCACAGAGCCGTGAGAAAACTTCTTCGACTCGTTGTAGATCTGAACGGCCAGCTCGCGTGTCGGCGCCACCACAATAACCTCGGGGTACTGGACTTCTTCAAACGACTTGGCAGAGCAGTTGGAACTCAAAAGCACGTTGACTATCGGAATTAAAAAAGCGGCCTGCAAAATCAAATAGTGGTAAATTTAAAATACACCATGCGATATAACCGGGTACACACAAAACACACACGTATAATTCTTGATTGCACTGATATTTTTAAGACGAAAATTTACTCAAAATCTAAGTTCAATGCCTTTAGCTTAATCAGATTTAAATTAAATTGATAAGACTCGAGTTATTTTGTAGGACTGTAGCGATATGGAGAGACCACAGGAAGATCAATCCACTGACGAAGGTCCGCTTCATCTAGCCCAGTGTCAACAAAGCCGGTCTCCAATAATATGCCAGACCTGCCGCTTGGACACCAGGCTACCCAACTAAAACGTTTGCATAATATAAATAATAAATTACGGTTTTTCCAGATCCTGTTTGAGCGCACGCCATCAAATCACGGCGGGCCAGAATGGCAGGAATACAACATTTTTGAACCGGAGTGGGTTTCAGGTAGTTTGAGCGGCGAATGTTTTCCATCACAATGGGACGCAGGTTGGCCTCGTTAAAGCTGCTGATCGACATGGTTGCATCTTCTCCAGTTACCTTTTCAACTCGACCAATTCATGTTAGTTTTATTTAACAAACAACATTGGCAATTACTTAATTTAATACGATTAACTTCAATTAAAAAATGAACTCTCTCACAGTTACTATTTTTTTTAAACAATACCTTCATGGGAATTGCATCGTAGCGCTCAAAATGGATTCCAGTCGACAGGCCAGAGCTGAAAATCGCGTTTTCATCATCTTCAGTATCTGGCGGGATGTAGTTGGTCTCCCTTGGTTTACCGTCAGCAGTAGTGGCGGGCTCGGTACAGTCGCGGGACATGTGGCCCTCGCCGCCACAACGAAAGCACGCACCCGAATTGCCGCCAGACGCTCCTGCATTGGGGCATTCTCTAGCAAAGTGTCCATCTTCGCCACACTAACGAAGGAAATGAGACATTCAGTCCTATTACTTGTGAAACGGCAATGTGACCCTGTTTGTACCTTGCGACATCCAGATGAGCGGGCTCCTCCTCCGCCTTCCTGATTGGGGCATTCTCGCGCGAAGTGGCCATCCTCACCACACTTAATGAGATAATTACAGACAAGTTAGAAACTGCAGTAAGAAGTACAACCTTGGTTCCAGCATTCACCTTGCGACATCCAGTAGAACGACTGCCACCCCCGCTTCCCTGGCTAGGACAGTCACGTGCCATATGTCCCTCCTGGCCACACTGCAATAAAAAATTTGGATACAGTCCCAAAGATATTTGATTTAAATGTTAACAAACCTTGTGACAGCCACGCGAACGGTTGCCGTCGCCTTGATTGGGGCAGTCTCGTGACATGTGACCTTCTTCATTGCACTGCAAATGAAAAAAAAAAGATGTAGAATCACCCTTTGATGACATGTTATCCAGTGGAATTACTTTGAAGCAGGCCCTCGAACGCGATCCTCCGCCACCACCTCCGTCACCTTGATTCGGGCATTCTCTCGACATGTGACCTTCTTCATTGCACTGGAAATGAAAAAAAAGATGTTGAATCACCCTTTATTGACATGTTATCCAGTAGAATTACTTTGAAGCAGGCCCTCGAACGCGATCCTCCGCCACCACCTCCGTCACCTTGATTCGGGCATTCTCTCGACATGTGGCCCTCCTGCTGGCACTGTATAATTACAAGCATGTTGTTTACGTCCACATTTACAGCTGCGTACTGCTTTACCTTAAAACATTTCATCGGACGCGATCCTGCACCGCGGGGTTCGTCTCTCGAGGTACTAGACGAACTGTTCTGGCCACCCCATCCAGATCCCCAGTCATTGTTGTTTTGGTTAATTGACAGGGAAGCAGTCTTTTCAGCAAGGCTTCCTACATTTGACGAGCTTGCTGCAGCGACGGTACGCATCCCACGTCCGCGTCCCAATCCCAAAGGCGCAACGCCCCTTCCAACCTGCACGTCATCCCAGCCTGAATCCATCTTTAAACAAGGGGTAATGAAATTACTTAATCTGTATTCTATACAAATCGCTCTAGTGCTTAAATTGTTTCCCTCGCACTTTTTACTTGGCAAGGGTTTTGTATTTAACAACAGTTTAGTGAATAAACAAAGGTTGACAACGTGGGTGAAAACAATTAAACCTATAATATAATCTCCATCTTACTAGAACTATTTCCCTTGAACTTGAAATTAATAAGCGCAGTCAGTGTGTTTCCAAATAAATAAACGACGCTCGACAACGTGGTGACCCGGGTCAAGCCGAGATGCTAAACAAACATGGCGCTTGCGTTGCGACCGCGTGGGCCAAAGACCCATGAGAAAAATTTTTTAATTGTAAGAACACCGCCGAAAGTAGTGTTTGGCAGTCGTTAAAACAGTAACTCTCTTTCTATATTTCCGTTTCGTTTCAAAGAGTAAACTCTATTTAAAAAAATTACGTACCACAGAGCATGAGTGTTGTTTTCTCCCGTGATGTGAATCGTCGTTCCCTTGACGCTTGAGCTAAAAATGAACTATGATCAACGCTGGTCTTCCCCTTTTCTTAAGAATTTCCGGTGTCCGGTTGGAGGCCCAACATGTGGTTGTTCTTACAGCGTTGCCGTATTTTAAAATAAAAATCTATTCACTAAATAATTGAATATAAAAATAACTCTCTGTTAAAAATTCTTTTCTTGTCAGGATCAAATCCCGTATATTCAAAACAGTTAAAGACAATATTTCAGCTCATAATCATACATTCGTGGCAGCGCTGGTTTGGTTGACATGTTTTGGTGCTTCGTGGTCTAATTCGTCTGCCGTCGAAAAAGCTTCGCGGCATCTTCAAGTCCATAATTATTTTGAATTCCGTCAAAAACCCCAGTTAACCAAACCAACTTGCTTTTTTTAACACCATGATGAGCACTTGGTAAGCTCCTTATATAGATACTGGTACTCGCTGTAATGTGTTTATTTGACACGGTTTGTGTTATATTCGGGGCATACAGCAAATAACTGCAAGTTTCCGGAGAAAGGCCAATAAGTTATGCGAAAAGTCGCAAATGCTAGAGAGAGGGTAAGCAAATGACGGTTAGAAAGATGACTCACCAGCTTGTCTTAGATTGCGCACCGCACACTATAATCGTGGTGACTGTCACGCTCGTTTGCATGAAAGAAGTACATGATCTAGAGAACGTGATCCATTAAACTTTTTTACCCTCCCATGAATCATAATGACAGACGTTCTACTCAGTCCGTGTTCTAGCCGTTCTAGTCAGTCAAAGCGCAAACGTGCGCTGTGCAGGACAACGTCAAGTACTCGACCAAGACTGGGTGAAATAATTTTACGAATATCAAGAGAACAACGTGCATGTGTCAGTACAAAATGCAAAACAAACATCGCAGTGACGGGAAGGCTGCGGCTGGAAACCGCGCTCCGACCATTGACAAGATGCTAATTTAAGGGGTTTGCACTCGAAGACTCAGTTGTAATCCGAAGTTCGTTCACAAGTTCAAGCCCAATTTACATCTGATATGGTGATTTACGCTCGTATAAACGATTCATTTAGTAAATGTAACCATGTTAAGAGGCTTATTGAATGAAGCTCGACGCAAGTTCTAAGTGGCTCTTCAAAACTTTAGATGCTTACAGTCCTCCACTAATATCCCAACTAAGAAAGTGCTTAATGTAACATGTCGGGGTATTACAGGTTCCCAGTTCGCCGAAGCATTTGAAACGACTTTCGACTCGCCATGATTGGAACCATTACTCTTGTAAACGTCGCCTTATGCATCGCTGGAGGTAAACCGTCTACTTACATTAACTTCACTTTTAACACTAATAAGAAAGCAACTAATTAAGATAATTAGGTGTAAGCTCGAGTATTATAAGCCTTTCTGTTCTAATGAAGTGTTACTCTTTTACCGTGTTCCACACAAGAGTTTTGTTCGTGCGTGAAATGCCTTATACCCAGCTGGTGCCGTAATGAAGAAATCTTTTTTTTTCTCGGATAAAAAAAGCAAGAATGAAAAAGAAAAGCGTGTGACATTAAAAGAGCGTTGAAAAGAGCGTCTTAATGGAGAGTTGGTCGATCGATGCATTGAACACGACTATAGGGAGAAATGACTTGCTCGGTGAGCCGCAACATCAGTGGCTAATACGCCGGAATCTCTAACCCAACGCTAATGAGCTTCTCGCCCGCAACCCCTGCGTTCTTTTCCTTCCTTTCAACGGCAGTCAAAATGTAATCACTCCGCGTGGCCGGATACATCGCCTATACGTTTTTACTTGATACGCACACACGCATTACCGTTCAATTAGTGAGCGATGCGCTTATTGTTAATGTAGTTAAACGATAGGTATTGCAGTGTAACTTTATCTATATAACCAACTGTAAGAAAGTAAATGTGATAGATGTCGGAATAAGTAAGAGGATTATCTGTGCCGCTTGGTTGTCCTCCCGTATCAGATGCAATACACATAAAGGAGAATAGTGCAGCTGGGCTATAAATTGTCCTCGCTGAAGATGTGCACGCACAAGTGGCGCTTTTTATCCAAGAGCACCCAAAGTTATTGGGATCAATCGAAGGAGAGGATAGCGTATTTACGGCGCGGCGATTTCTCAACAAGGTTGTCCTGCATCGGACCTCGTAGAGAGGGAATGGCAGCCCGAGATCTTCATCTTTACTGCGGCGTTTGATTCATTCTGTCGAGTTTTGCGTAGTCTTTTCAGTCGTATTGGCCTATTGACTGTGGGCCGTGGTTCCTTTGCCTTTGGGGTGAGTAAGCAAAAATCAGTATTTCTTTTATTATTTTATTCTTTGGTTAGATTATTCGGTTCCTTTTCATCTTTCAGGTTCTATATGAGAAGGACGTGCCTTTGTTGGCGCATCGAATGACACGCGTTTCTCATCCCTTTATGTACAATCGCTTTCACAGCAGTCCCTTCTGTGCGAGGGCACAAATCGAAAAATGAATCATCTTTTCTGTTTTCTTTTCTCTTGTATCCGTTTTCCATGAATCATGAGATTCTTATGGGATTCCTTCATATTACTCCGTTTTTTTTATAAATCGAAGTCAAGTTTGAGTTTCGAACTAGGGATTTCTTATTATTGTTAAGAAAGGCAGCACTTACAGAAAATGCTATTTGCTATACGGCCAGTACACTAGAGCAAAAAAGAAAAACGGGTTCGGAATGACGTGAAATTGTTAGTAATTTCTAATATTTAGGATTTTATATTGGCAAAACTGACAAAGCGATTTGAACAAAACTTAAAAAGTGCAATAAGTACTTTTAGTTCTGCAAATGGTATTTTTTGGATTGCTGTATCTTTGAAAGTGTCGAAGCAACAAGCAATCCATTTTTCGCCAGCAAGAACCCTTTTCTGTCGCTCTAGACTATACATGAATAAAAGAGTCGTAATTATCCGCCTTAAGTTTTCCATGAAGCTTAAAAGCCGTTTGTAAATTTGATTACTAGTTACCAAGCAACCCACTTGAATGTCTTAACTCGTTTTGCCCAGTTTTCCCCAACTGCTCGACGGTCGATAAAGAACCAGTTTATCTCTAGTCAAATACCATCTCGATAATGACTATTGATTAATTCAGAATATTTAATTGGTGGATTAGCGAATAGTATTTTTTTGAAATTGGTGGTTAAAAGATGGTTGAAGCTTCAACGATCCGATTCGATTCCATCCGGTGTCTCTAAAACCTTTTGCGTCTGGATCACTTTGACAATTGGTTATTCATGAAAGGCTTGTGAATTTTTTTATAGAGACCCTTATGGCGATGTCTTTTTCGTATCTATCTATTAGATATATGTTTGTCTTTCTGTTTGTCTATCTATCTATCTATTCAACCATCTATGTATCTAACTATCTTAATATCTACCTGTCTGTCTAACTCTATCTGTCTTTCTACATCTAACTACTTGACCGTCTAACTATCTGTCTGTTGAACTATTCATCTACATTTCCACCTGTCCGTCCATAAGTGTACATAACACTGGATATATCTGTCTGTCTCCCGAGCTAACTACCTGATTATCTGCCTGTCTATCTATCTTTCTATCTACTTATATCCATCTGTATACCTACCTATCTGTTTGTCTACCTGTCTATCTTTGTATCTACCATAACTACCCCATCTACCCATCCATCTATGTATCTATTATATACCTGTCGATCTAATGATATTTGTACATCTAAATACCTGACCGTCTGGCCATCTATCTTTCTGCTTACCTAACTATCACTACCTGTTCATCTATCCGTGTGTCTACCTGTCTAGGTACCTATCTGTTTTGCCACCTATCTGTTTAACCAACTATCATCTAAAGATCTGGCTGTCCACATGTATATGCAACTGGCTACTTGTCCTGATATTCAGCTATCTACCTCCCTATTCTTAATACCTTAATATTTGGTCATTTTCGTGTAAGATTTTTTTAAAGATGATGAAACTTTCAAGGCGATTCACTAATTGCTTTTTGTCGCTCAGAGGGCAGTTTGCAGTTTGGATCGAGTTTTGACGACTATCGAAGAACTTAACGATCCAGTTAACTGCTAGGTTGAAAGGTCGAGGTCGTTTTAACATGATACTTCGGATTTCAGCCACTAAAAGCCAGCTGCGAATTTTGTTTTCGAGAAAACCACACTCGACGCATACTGTGCGATTCACGAATCATTCCGGAGTGAGTCCCGGTGGATCTTGTAGATACGATCTGTTTTTAAAAGCGACCGGCAGTGCGCATCTGGCACAGACAACCGCCTACTTTGAATAATTCGTCTCTCCTCTTGCCTCTCTCGGTGCTCACACACGTATAACAAACAAATATTGGATGACTTGTTGGAACAATCGATCTTACTTGGTGTACGCCAATGCTCTTTATACGATGTTAAAACGTATACAGATGAAGAGTTGGCTATATTAGGTAGTAGGTAGATTTTATGGGATAAAGATTTGGTGTTCTCTTTTAATGTATAAGTATAAACTTGGCTACAAGTTTTATCGGCAGTCAACCGATCGTATCAGCTATCCTTGTATGTTGTTCTTGGGGGAGAATCTCGTATTTGTCTCAACTGGGAGTTGCCAACGATGCCCCGATAATCTCGTTAGCACCCTCGTTGATGAGTTAACGTCCCAATACGCAATCGTCTGTGGTCATAACCCCGAGACGCAGGATTGCACGCTCCAGGAAGATACGTCAGACGAAATAAGATATATAAACCGGAGTATTCATCATTGTCTGCTGCTAGCAATTGTCGTAGATTGTCGTCAATAACTGGGGACGACATTAAAATTTTGGCACGGCCACCCTTACTATTTTCAGAAAAGGGAGCAAGTAGGATTTATGAAAGATCGATAGGAGAGAAGGAAGGTTTGCTATTATCTCTATGCAAATTGGGCAGCAGGTTACATATGAAAGGTCACTTTTCTAATCAGTTTTTTTTACCCGTGCTATTCGAATTGGTGAGGTGCAACGTTTTACACAAAGAAGAGAGCCGATTGTTGGAAAGCAAGTAAAGCTAATAGTCAATGAAAATAGCACAGACTTGCAAACATCACTGAAGAGAGGCCTCCATGTAAGCTTCTTAAGTTTCCCGAGTGTTAAGTCGGTGTTTTTCCAATTGGCCCGAGTTCTTTGGTGCTGCAGAGGCCGTGAGACCTGATCCTCTTACAAAACCTACACTGATATTTATTTGTAGTTTTCTTCTCTTTTCTGCTGGTTCCGTCGGACGGGACACGCTGGCCGTGTACCGCGTGCGAGATTGACTCCCTCGCTGTCGATAAATTGATCCTCTATCTTGGGTCGCGTGTCGTGTTTCCCGTATTTGCGGGTATTCGTTCGTTGGGTCGCCACCGCCAAGAAGCGCAGTGTTTTTACCGGGGCACCCGAAAACACCGAGTTCTGGGCAGAATTATACAAGAGCTAAGCTGGGCGTGTCGCTCTGGAGGGAAGGGGCGGTTTCTGCGGCGCGCCACCAGGACAACGCGCGTCATCGTATAACCGCCGCAGTCAACGTCAAAAACCCCCAAGCTGAAAACTCCGGCGAGATTTACGATAAGCCCTTCCCCGTTGGTGTATTGAGCCCGAGTTAGGAGCGGCTCTTTATACTACTTGTGCATCATGCCGTATTACTTTGCTCGACGCGAGTCGATATGCCGCACCAGAGGTCCATTAACGCCCCATAACCATATGCAGCACGTCAACTTGTAGGAAAAAACACGGCACGCGAATTGCGACTCAAGCAAGGGATTGCTGCCCGTAAAAGGTCACTTCCGATCTGTGCCCTGAGGGCAAAAGCCAAGCCAAGCCGGAGCCTACTGCTTAGCTCTCGCGGTATCACAGCAAAAATGATTACCCAGGCCGACAGATAGACGTTGGGGAAATGGTTTCTCTTTGGTTTCTTGTACTCACGCAAGATAGAGACTTGGATAAAAGTTGGGGAAAGAAGCTTTCGACATAACAATGGGTCAGGCTTATATAGTTTTTTCTTATCGGATCATTTGTGAGATTGGTATTTTTTCTTTTCGTCTATACTTCTTGTATTCCTATATTCCGGTTTGGTATATGGAGGGAGCAAATGAGATTTCTTTTTCATCAGCAGCGTTTTTCGTCCTTTAGTTTTCCTTTTATTTTTCCATCCCCTGTATCCCGGAGGAAAAGGGAAGGGAGATCTTGTTGGGGTCTTAAAAGTAACCTCAAGGTACACGGCCAAAGTTAGGCGTAAAGACGCCTTGTCTCCCTAAAGAGGAAGAGTGCGCCCTCTTGACCGTCTCGAGAGGTAAATTGCAGCCCTGGAAAAGTTTGTCGTGGCGCAGGTTAACGGTTGGCTTATCGCGGTCTGTGGGCTTCATTAAAGTCGAGAAGGTGTGCGTGTAGAAGCTTGGACCGTGTTCCTGTTGACAAGTCTGCATGGAAATGGGTGTCCTTTGCTACCGAGAGGAAAGGCTCCATGGACTTGTTTTCCACTTAAGCTTTCAGAGTAAAATCCCTGTGTCGCTATTTGCATAATCCGATGCGGCACTTTTCAGGGAGGAGGGGACGATGCCCAACTCGTCTTGTGCATCAGATAATGCAGTTTTGTTATCAGCTGGAAACGTTTTTTTTTTATTTTTAAGTAGCGATCTTCTTCGGCGCTTCCCCTGTTTGCCTGTAATTCCGTTATGATCAATTATTGCATCTCGGCGGGCGCTTTCTCACACATCCCGTACCCCGGTCGGACTATATTGGCAGACGAGGAAAATCCTCAGCTTCTTAGCCCAAGTTTGTGTGGAGTGATGGCGTATTGATGCGCAGGGGGGTTGAGGGGCTTCTCTCTAATTGAATTGTTTCGGGTGGTTTGAGATTGAAGCGCCCTTCATATGCAAATGTCATTCCACGACTGCGAATATACATAGCAAAGCGACTGACGCTACTCGCTCAATCGAAGTACGGCTCTCGAGAACCATGTCTAGTGAAGAGGGCACAAATGAAATGAACGGAGGATCTCTAGCTCTTTTAAAGATGGTGAACGTGGAGGGATTCTTCAACCTTTTAAAGCTCCACCTTATAGAAAGTGACATTCAATCCTTGTAGTTTCGCCGATAGGCAAAAAAAGATGTAAAGAGTCTCATTCTGGCTGCTTTTATAGCCCCGGGGTAAAACTAAAGCCAGGGGTCCATTACCTCTGAGACTTTCGAACGAATTAAACGAAGATGGTCTATTTAAAACACGAACGGTAAGTAATGGAAATTTCAGTTTGAAAAGGATGCTTAGGTTCTTGATTGGTGCACGGCTTGCACGTATTATTACCTGGGGTTCTTTTCTGCCGAATTAATGAAGCGAAATTGAAAGAGAGAAGCTGCAATTCTTCCTTATGTCCCGAGGGAACGGCGGAATCGCTGCTGGCCCCAAGATCCATCTGCGCACGACGAAATGCACTCTGCCTCAAACGGATGATTCTGCTTGTTTTGTTTCTTTGTTTCTCGTTCAGCGTGAATGGAGGTTGAGCTTGTTAACTGCAAAACTCTGTAGTATTGACAAGAATTGCCCTGCAGTCTGGGTCATTCGTCTGTGTATTGGGGATGTTTTGCAACCCCGGGCTATTTTGTTAGGACATATGAAATAAATTTCTGAATGTTAATTCTTTTAAACATGCTTAATCCTTTTGAGCATCACGCCAAAAGGATACGACGGACTGGTTGGGTTCTTGCTGGGGAAACGTTGATCGCTTATGGCACCCAAGTTTTCAAAGATATTACAATAGAAAAATTACCGAGTATTGAGTTGGCAATCACGTATATGCTAGTAGAGTTTCATGAAAATCGGGTTATTGTTAGTTTTGTCAAAATAAAATTTTTTAAGTTACAAAAATCCTTAATTGCCTACCATTCAGAACCCTTTTTTGGCTCTAAACTGTACGTACATTATTTTTCATCATTTATTAACATCTTGTTTTAACTAGTTAAGTGAAAGTATTATCGAGGATCTTGCGGAGAGGAAATGAAAGGATGTCTTTCTGCAGGCCGTACAGGTTCGGCTTAAGTGTCAAGGAGCTAATTTAGTCGAAGCGCTTGTTTGCGAGAAGGAAAAAGAAATAGGATCAGATTGGGAGGCTTAATGGGCTACTTGAAACATCCGACGAATCTCTGAACTTTTCCCCGTGGCAAAGCGCAGTCAAAGTTAAGTTGACATCTGTCAAGCGTGGTTTGTTTCAGTGGTCATCACCTTGCTTGAATGAAACATGCAGGGCAACACATGACTATTAGCCGGCACCCCAAGAAAGCTTCCGTGCTGTGATAAATATCTGACGTTTAGCCGTCACTTTTATTAGTTTTCTGGGCGGGGGGGGGGGGCTAATATATCGTTGACGCATTTTTAGCCCTTCTCCAAAGAAAGGCGCACATACATCAAGACCGAAAGTTCATTAAGGAAGGGAACCGTATGTGTGAATCAATACCCTGACTGGTTTCGCACTGGCTGCGTGCTTGGACCGGCCGCTCAAGAAGATTGTAAGTAGGGCAGTTATCACTTCTTGGGCAAGCTATGCATTTGCTTCTTCTGACACGCCTGTTTGCATAGGAGCGGCTACTACTGCATCAGGCGTACTGTTTGCTGCTCACCAGCGATTAATCCGGTGACTGGGATTCTTGTTTCAGTAATTTGGTCTCGTTTTCATGAAACCTGTTTTTAAAAATGACTAACGTGTACCTTTCCTGTTACAGTCTAGAGCGATACAAAAGGGTTCTTGCTGGGGAAAAGTTAATTGCTTATGGCACCCAGGTTTTCACAGATAAAACAGCCCAAAAAATACTGAGTGTAGAACGGGTAATACTTCATGTACTAGTAAAGTTTCAGTTAAATCGGATTGTTAGTTTTACCAAAATGTAATTCTGAAGTGTTAAAAAGATCCATTATGTCCTACCATTCAGACCCCCCCTTATGTTTGCTCGACTGTACGTAGGGAGGGTCCTCGGTCGTATTACTGAAAATGTTGATTCAGTCGTCTTATCTCTTACCTTCGGGATGAATCGTGTATTCTTTACTCAGTATGTGGAGGGTTAAATTTGGTAGGAAGCTGTTTGAACGTTACGCAAACCTATTAGGGCCGTCTTAGTGCTCGAGTCAAGTAGAAAGCCCTTGTTGAAGTCTTCAAATCCCCCGCGCCTGTTTGCAGGGGTTTGGGCTTCATTAAGAAAGCTGTCGCTAACGAGCAGGATCTACACGCAGCCATAGGCTTGTTTTGCTCCATCTGTAAACCAAGAAGGACCTTCAATGTATCTAATAATCAAATGCAGCTTTTTGGAAAGCAACATTGTGAATGGCTCGGCTCACCTCATAACTTTAAGAGCGGGAAGTTTTTTTTTGCAGATTGCCTATATATGACGATTCTCTCATCTTTGGAAATGCCTGTGTGTGGTTAATGATGCGAAATCGTACACACAATCCCATTAGAGAGGGGAACAAGGAGTTATGGATTGTGTTGCAATTTGAGGGATTGACAATTTTGTTTACGCACATGTTGGCATGAAAGATGCACAGACCGTCAACGTAACGCATGCATAAAGAGTCACCAGGGCCCTTTAGAGGAGCAAATAAAAAAAATTCTCTCACAACAGAAATCAATAATAGACTTGGTGCGCCGTGTTCTGTTAAAGAATCCTGCTCAGTTCTTTCACCCAATTTTTTTTGTAAAAATAAAAATAAATAAACCTATTCCCATCACCTTTTGATATTTTCCCTCTGATTTCTGTTATAATTGATACATTTGTATGGGAAATGTCTGCAAATCGTTATTTGAATAGTATTTCATCATGAATTAATCGTAGTTATTTATTTGGTAATTATATTTGTTGAGTAATTGGTATGTAATTGATTTGTAGAAAAAATTCTGCAAGTTGTTGTTTCAAATTTACAACTTTGACTCGTTGCACCGCATCGAGAAGGGAGCAACTGCGAATCGGGGCAGTAAAAACCTTTCATTTTCAATTTTTCCTGTCGGGGCGTCGCTTGCCATTTACTTCCAGTCTATAAACTACAGCACAGCACTCCTGTAGAGCCGATAGCAGGAAAACGTCCGTCACAGGTTTCCAGTATTGCCTTTTCGACGGGCACTCCACAAAAAAAGTAGCATGGAAATAAAACTGGAAACATTGGGAGAGTTTTACAGCCACTCGGAAACTGTTTCGCAGGAACGATAGGGCAAGGTTACCGGTGTTCTCCTGCTCTCTGCAGTCAAGTAGCACCTCCTCCACACGTGTCTTTTGAAACCGAGTTGAAACGGGTACGTCTTGCCATTCGCCAAAACTTGGACATCCAAAGTTGAGCAAACAAGTCACCAGGGTATTGAAGGTAATTGGCGTCTGTAGGGGGGAAAAGCGAATGGCTATCAAGGTTAGTAGAAACTTGACTGGCGTCCGACGAAGCAAAACAAGAGCCAGAGACACACACACAGGGAAGCATTCGGTAGCTAAGTTTGTTTAAGAGGACGGAGATGCAGGCTTAACGAAGACCCCCTCCGTAATATTATTAGCATTTGTACTGCAGCCAGGAAGCACGATTTGCTGGCACTAATCCCTTTGCCCCAGCACGCGCCTTTCTTTCGCCCCTTTTTCGCACAAAAAGAGGATTTCCCCGTTAACACAATAGCGCGAGCGATCCTTCTTTTGCTCCTCTTCCTTTTCATTCGATCACGGGGGATTCCTATTCATTGTCACGGTTTATCAAGATGCACCTTTGGTCTCTGGCGTATATGTATTACTTATGAAATATGTTGTTATGCGGGTCAATACACCTCTGCAATACTCTTCTGGAACATTTATACATTTGTAAGTAAACAACTTGAATGTAACTGTTTTTAATTTACCATTACTATATATTCTATTATCGTATTATGTTAACTAGCATAAGCCGTAGTTGTTATGTGTCCATCATATTTACTTGATGAGAAACGACCGCTATCCCCTTGTAGTTAAGAGCTTTATTATGTTTCTGTGATTACAAGTGTTACAAGGATGTCTGGAGAATGATATACAAGTTGCCAAGAGATTGGTTCTATTCACGAGAAATACTGTTTTTTTTTATATTCACGTACTAGTGGCAGGTATCGACTGGGACGACGATGCTCGCGTGCTCGACGCTGTCCTCGGAGAGTCCTTTGAAGTGCAATGCGACGCGGTCACGGGGACTGGCACCGCGGTAACCTGGCGCCGATGGACCCGGCGCGGCGCAGAGTGGATCGCCGCCGAGCGCATCGACGACCGCGGCTCGCTCCTCTTAAACGTCACTCGCAAGGAAGACGAGGGACTCTACAGATGCTCTGTCGTCCCGCACCAGTCGCTCAATGAAACCGTAGTGCTTTACGAAGATTCGCCCTCGCTCCAAGAAGTGGACATCAGCACCCCGCTGAATCTGACGCACCCGCAACCTGAAGCTGGACTAAGCCAGCACGGACCCGCTCTTCTACTCAGAGTGCTAGGTAACAACTCTAACTTATCCTTTATAAAACAACTCTTGGCTAGCATCATTACCAGTTTAGCAATCAACAGTTAGCTGGATTAGCAAAAGTTTGGTCGTCTAGCTAAATAAAGGTCTCCTCACCATCTGTAAATCCGTTGACATTCCTGTCTACCTGTCTATTCATCAATCTGTCTACCTACTTTATGTACCTTACGTATATTTATCGAAATTTGTGTTTCCCCGTTCACTAATCTATCTACCCATTTGTCTGTTTACCTTCCTACCTAACCTACCTGTCCACCTATCTGTCTGTCTACCTAACTACCTGTCTTCTCACTTATCTTCGTGTCCATTGATCCCTCTACCCATCTATCAACCTACTTATATTACTAGCTATTTCTTCAAAGTATCTATCAAACGGTCTATGCGCCTATTACCTACTTATCTACCTACCTGTCTATCTACCTATCCATCTGGAACGAAGGTTTTATAAAAGAATACCAGCTAAGGCACCATAAGCCACTCGGCTGTTGTCTGGTTTTTATTCTACCGCGCCGAAATATCATAGCAAATCAGCACGTAAATTGATACGTCTCATAGTCGCCACGTTTGTAATTAATACTAGATAGTAGCTGTACGTTGCTAAGTACCAACTTTCGCTAATTACTTGGCTACGTGAGAAATGGATAGGAAGACGTTTGACCAAGAGCTTGAGTTTAACTTGGTTCAGAACTGACTATCATTAGATTTAAATAATTTATTTGATATTAGTAAACAGTACGGGGCTCTGGGTTTGTATCCTGTTTAATTGACTGAACTTCAAGAATAACTAACAGATGAGTTGTTAGATACCACGCTAGTAGCCGCTCTTTTTTCGTGTTTCAGACATTGTGAAACAAGGTATGGACATAGTTGGTTATACTGTTTTCCCAGCAGCTTTAGTTACGAACTATCAGTTAGCTCTTCTATAGTTTTGTGAAGGAATTGCTTTCAAGACGCTCAAAAGGTCTCGGCTGTAAGAGCGCCAGCTAATGTAGTCGTGCTCGGCTCGATTCAACCCGACTTTGAGCCGATCGAGTTAAAGTCTAATCCATTAAAGGGCCTAATCAGACGAGCGAGTTCAACTTTGGAAGATCGACTAAGACTGGAGACAAATAGCCGACTTGGAGAGAGTCCACTCCAGAGCATGGAAGGCTCGAGATATTATTCATTAGAGTACAAAAAAGGAAGTCTTGAATGCCGGGGAAATTATTGTAATGTGTAAACTTTAGGATTTTATTTTGGCTAAACTAACAAACCTATTGTAACGAAACTTGAAGGATGAATTAAGTACTACTAGGTCAATACCTAGTATTTTTTGGGTAGCTGCATCTTTGTAAGTATAGGAGCAATAAGCCAGAAACTCGAGCTGTAAACACAATGAGCTGGCGGAGGCTCGTCATTACTGTTTTGTCAGAAAGCTGGATTCTTTTGAGGGCGATTTCACTTAATGACATTCTTGAGTGATTCCCCGTCGCCGTGCGAAGACTAGGGACGTTCATCGGAAGGTTTGGCCTGATTTTTATTCGCATGGCATTTCACGGTTCGTCTGTTCTGGTCTGATGGGCGAGCGAAAATGGCACCTCACCAGAGCAAAAGGAATATTCATAAACGTGTTGTTTGCCTTTCAGATATCGCCCGGGTGTTTTTGTCTGACAAAAGAAAAAACGCCCTCCGTTGTAGTAAACAAGTCGACTGCTTGGTGAAAATGTCGTTTCTTGTCCGTGCAAGAGGGGGAAAAGAAAAGTAATTGTCGGATGAGAAAGAGGAAAAGAGCAGCGAATTCAGTGGCGTTTGGGGCGTACTAAATTGGATCGACGGCCAATGGGGCGTTGCTATTTTCTCTGCCCGGTCCACGTTATTCGACCAATAAATTGCTAACCAATTTGCCTTCAGAAACAAGTGTAGACTCGATTGTTTTCCAGTGGGGCTGTGCTACTTTTCCTACCATTTGATTCGACCCATTATTCCCTATAAATTTCTCTTTTATTTGTCTGCGTCTAAACCAATCAAAATTGAATTCTGTAACACTTATCGCACTTGACGTTTGGCTTAACTCATAGTGTAACTGGGCTTTTGACTCTCAGTTCTCGTGGAAACATTTTCCGGGAAAACGTGATATTGTAAACTGAATATAATCATAATCGTCAGAAAGGGTTAATATGAGCTCTTTAAGTATGAATTATTAGCATGACATTGATCATTAATCTAACATATTCATTGTCATGTTTTTGTAGAGTAAAAGTTTGTTTACAGAAATCTAATCCCACGACTAGTTTGCTGCGTTTTTCATTTTCCTACTCCATTTTGTTAATGGGCAATAAAAATTTAATATTCGTACAGCCCGTTGAAGAAACACGCACTGCCTCGTGTTTGCATTTTAATGAGTTGGCAATATGGAATAGCTACTTGTAAGCCAATCTTGAAACCTCGTTAGCAGACGTGCTCGTCTTACAGGAGACCTTGTCTGCCTTCTAGTGTTTCCGTAAGTTGAAATTTCCTCTTGTGTTGTGAATTGCCCCATCCGTGCGGTTTACCCTTCATTAGCGAAATATAATAAGACTGATTATTTCTAATGGTGATATCTATTGATATAAAGTTTACCGATTGCGCCGTTCACAAATTCAATTGTAATAAAGTATTAGTGTAACTAAGTATGAATGTAAATGAATGAGTTGTAATTTTCCCGAGGTTTAGTTTGCCGGGATTTTTTTCGTTCTGTTAATTTCAATCAAAACGTCAACGAATCTCTTTATAGAAGAACCGTGTGTACAAGTTAAATTCAATTCAAAACTGAACCACAGAATGTTCCTTTTGTAGGTAATATGTGAAAAAGAGGGAGTGTGTTAAGAGTAATGCTAGAAACAGCTTGAAGGTGAAGGGAGGCTGGGACCATATTGCCACGAGTGGCAATTGACAGTCTCTCCTTTACCTTGACAATTTCCAACGTCGATGTTAAGTGGGCCCCGTGTGTGCGATTCAACGCCTGATGTGGCTACAATCAACCGTTTTTTCACTCCCCCTGTTGGCCGTTTAAAAGGTCTGCGTTTTTCACGCAAGAGGAGGTTAGTGTGGAACGCCGGTGGAACGGAATGGAGCGCGTGGAACGACGGGGAAGATACGAGTTTGAAGCTATAAATTGCCACCAAGTGCTCTAATTGTATCCTGAAAATGGACGCTCTTATTGTTTTTATGAGGGAACGACTCGATTGGATTGGGGGTTATGGTTGAGGGAAGGTTTACTTTTTTCCCTCCCCGTTTGCCTCCTTCTCCCTTTTCTAAGTGAGGCCACCATTGTCGACTGTCGAACAAAACAAAACAAAAGAAGACGAGAGAGGAGATTACTTTCTGGTTCTTGTTGCGATTTCTGGAGTGGACGTGCTCAATGGTGGCCGCATGTTTTGAGGCTTCACCAGCGTTTTTTGGTCTTTTGTCTCGGGGCTAGTACTTGCTATATACTTGGCTTGTATTCTCCTCCATTGTGTCCTTGACTTTTAGCGCAGTCTTGTCTTCGCTGGCAAAAATTCGAGACCAAAAAATGTAATTCAAGTACGACGGAAGATTAAATACGGTGAAACAAAAGGGGTTCATTAATTTAGAAAGTCTGTAAAGCCAGTAAGAAGCCACAAGCTTGTGCAACTTGTCGTTTAAACTAGATGTAAGCAGTAGCCCTGACGTCATAGTCACGTGATTTGCTGTTGAACGACGAGTGTTCATACGTGACAAACCAGCGTATTTCGTACTTGTAACTTGGTACTCGGCCTTATTGGGTAGTTGTGACGTCATAGACACGTGACCATGACCATTGAATGATTCTTCAAATCTAAATGCATTGTCGTTTAAACTAGATAGTCACGTGACAAAACAACATATTTCGTACGTAATGTTCAGTGCACGCCCTTAGTGACTATATATCCTTGTCATCATGGTCACGTGATTAGTCGTTGAACAATGACCCATTAAAGTAAGTAATCGTACGTGCCAAAGCCGCGTATTTCATGCTTGTTACTTGGTACTCGCCCTTATTGAATAGTTGTGACGTCACAGTCACGTGACCAGGACCGTTGAATGAGTCTTGAAATCTAAATGCGTTGCTTTATGAAAAATTGAAATAGTCGGTTAAACTAGGTAGTCACGTGACAGGGTAACGTATTTTTTAAGCGTGTTCAGTTGGTACGGAGCCCCTGTCGAGTTGCCTTGTGACGTCATAGACATGTGTGATTTGTTGTTGAACGACCCCTTCAAACTAAGATGTCACGTGATAAAGTGACATATCGTACTGGGTATACGTACCCCGCCCTTATTGAGTAGCCTTGACATCATAGTCACGTGATTAGTTCTCCGAACGACCCTGGAGCTGTCACGCGACTGAGTGGCCCACATCGTACTGGGAATTCAGTACCCGCCCTTATTTGCGTAGCCGTCACGTGACTATTAATGTATCACGTGACAGTGTACTCGATATTCAGTACGCGTTCTTATCGAGTACTTGTGACGTCATAGACACGTGACTAGAACCATTGATATGGTTCTCGAAACTTGGAATGCAAGTGTTACTGTATTGGGCAGAAAATCATGCCGCATGTGACGTCAGAATCACGTGACTGTATCCGTATCCGCAACATCTTGCCTGACTTGTAGCTGATAGAGGCAGTACCTTGAACGTGACGTCCGAGTCACGTGACTTTGGTAAAATCAGCATTGATGGAAACAGGCGCCTGTACACTTTAAACTTGATGATCACGTGATGCTGAAGTCACTGATGCCGTACGTGATTAGCATTTCGATCGTCCGCTGCATCGTTAACACAGTTACAGAGTTCGCAGATCCGATAAGATAGGTCTGTTTCTTTCTTGCTAAGAGTCACGTGACTGTGACGTCATTCGGGGACCCCTTTAATTTCGATTTTATTGAAACGAATGACCCGCCGTGTATCACGTATACCACGGGGACGCGGTATGCGCGTTCCTCCGTGATTCGGTAATATCTTGGGAGGTCTTCGCCAGTGACGTGTCCGAAATGTAACAAGATTATGAAGATGGATATCGGTGCAGCAAGATGAGATATAGCCCTAGTGCCAGCTAAGAGACAAAAGGGCCAGAAATGGGGAGATTATAACGGGGGGGGAAATCTCGTGTCGTTTGTAACACTGAATTGTGCTGCAGACCAATGGGAAATGAATTCATTTGACTGCAGCGTGTTGTTTGCTCGCGCCCGTTGTTGACCTCCATTTCCCTCCACCCCCTTTGACAGTTTTAAATGTCTTTTGCCTTTGTCACATGATTTAGTACGGCCAGTGTTAACGGATTACCCGCAGTCCCGGAGGATCGAGCCAGGCAGCCAAGTGCATCTTCGGTGTTCGGCCACGGGGGACCCAGCGCCTCAGATTACGTGGTTCCGTGACGGCGAACAGGTTAGTCCCATCAACCCATTCGTTATTTTTACCCGTTCTTTTTATTTCGTATCGTAGTCATCTTTTACCTCCTCCATCAACTTTTAGTTGAATCTGTTTTATTTTTTAAGGACATTTAGTATGTGATTTGTAGCTTTTGAAGAAATCTGCATTCTGCGAAGATATCTTCCATGCAAAACAGGTCGGGATGCACCCGAGTAACAGGGCAAATTGAATCTTACTCGAGGTCGAGATTCGTTTAATAAAGTTGGAATTCCCGTGGATCGGCTTGTATGGTGTGTTGACACAAGACTTGCTCGGTCGACCGCACAGATGAATTTTCAACGTTTCATTTTCTCTCGCTCTTGCTCGGCACTTTTTCTCCTCTATTTTTTTATTTATTTACTTTTTTTTCTTTTCTTTTTAATTCCTGTTGTTGTTTTTTTTTTACTTCTTCAAGCGAGCGACGATATGTCGCTTTTTTCCGCGAGTGTATGTGTTTCTTTTATAATTTTTTTGTTGGTCGTCGCGCTGTTCAAATATGTAGAAGCAGGAGAAAAGAGAAGGCCCCCGAGGTAAATCAAACGGAGGCTGGAGTATATACGAGGGTTCTGGTGGGGGGGGGNCTAGGGGTGAGGGTAACAGAGACGGGGGGGGGAGTGGGGGGGCACCAGAGGGCGACTATACGTATTGATTGACTCAAGTGGGGTTCCATCGTTTCTGTGTAAATTCGTAGAAAAAAAGACGTATGGATCTTTTTACTACTTTAGTGTCAGGCGCTCGCTTCTTATCTCGCCTAAAAGTCGTGCTGATTGAATTTTTGTCCGACATGTTTATTTATTTCGGCTTGTGTCTTATATGACGTCACGTCACGTGACCATTCGTTAAGCTCGTGCAGAATCGTCGTAATTTCAGCACTTTTTGATAGTTGCACTCTGTAAGTTGAGATAAGCCGTCTTTGAAGGTTAAAGTCTAATTTAGCCAGGAGATAATGCGACGAAAATTGAGTCTCCAGTTCTGCATGTCAAGGACACGCGGTCAGCTGACAGTAATAGTACAAGATGGTGAATCGTAATACTTAGAAGAATGATATTAAACTAAGGTAAATATTATAAGATCAGCTGACAGTTGGACTGTTAAGATGGCGGACACTTGAAAAGTGCATGAACCCTGTAATGGTTAGTAAAAAGACCTCTGTGCTATTATGCAGAGGACAATCGTGGATGACTCAAATTAAGTCATTCTGAAATGAACGTTAAAGTTCAGTGGACTGTTTGGATGAGTCGATTGCGAACCTAAGTGACAGTCTGATCTGAACAGGTGAAAAAAGACTGTTGAACGATTGAATGGGACAAGATGATTATCATCCGACTGGTTTCCATTTTCGACATACTGAACCGTGCGCAGTCTAGGGGATTAAAACTGGGAGAAAGTTGATTGCTTATTGCTCCTACACTTACAAAGATACATCAACCCAAAAAATACTGAAAGTTCACCTAGTAGCAGTAGATGCGTTGTTCAAGTTTCATTGAAACTGGTCGGTTAGTTTCGCCAAAATAAAATCCTAAAAACTTCAAGTTATCATAATTCCCAGCCATTCAGAACCCCTTTTATTTTTTCCTCTAAACTGCTGTAGTTACTCTCGTAGGATAGTTTGATGTGTGATTGTAATAAACCCCAAGAGTTTTTCATGACTCTGGGTGGTTCGCTCCATCTGTTTACTCTGTGCAAGAGAGGAATGTTCCTGTTTTTTTTTCGCCCCCATTTTCAAGACGAATCGAGCGACGTGCAGTTACGAGGAGGATTTCTGGGTCTGGAAAGTTTCCCTCGTTGCAAAAGTTTCGAGTCGAACATACAAAAGAAAGTCTTATACCCTCCCGTCGACACGCGTACAGACTAGAGCAGGGAAAAAAAGGGGTTCGTGCTGGGGAAGAGTTATTTGCTTACAAGTCGCACAGTTTCAAAGATTTAGCAGCCCAAAAAATACCCCGTATAGATTCGATAGTACTTAACACACTAGTAAAGTTTCGTCGCAATTGGCTGTTTACTTTTGCCACAATAAAATCCTAAAGATTAAGAGATTACTACCGCCTACTCCACGTCTATTCAGATCCATTTTTTCCTTTGCTCGAGTCTGTACAGTAACTGAGCCTCTTCTTGCGTCTTCGACAGGCAGCCATAAGATGACAAATAAAAAAGACATGGGGGACCACTGTTTGGCGTGTAAATTCGGAAAATACGAGGGTTTTGCATCGAATTTCCCTTAAATTCCCCCCTCGCCCCCGAGACAGAAGGCGGTAGAACCTTGAAATGCAAAATGGTTTGCAAATTCGACCCTCGATAGAAGTGAATTAACCTCAGAAACGAGGACTGTGATTCCATTTCGCGTGGATCTTGTATGTCGTCTGTGTTTGTTGGGATACCCGGTAGCAGAGTTATAATTCATTGGGTCTGTGTCATCGTTCAGCTGGAAATAAGCACAGACTGTGCTTATTTCCAGCTGAACGATTTGAAACTTGATATCAACTTAAGCTTATTGCTTCATTACATTTGATGCTAATTTATTATGAATTGGGTTTATGCTTGTTAGATATAACCTGTAATAGGATTAGGTTTAATGGAATTTTTAAGTTGTGAGTAATGTTTTTGCGTTTTGCTTGTTGTTGTAGATCGAAGAAGCGGAGCAGGTAGATTTGGCGCCCTGGTTGACGCAGTCGGTGCTGGACGTCAACGTCACTGAGAGCGCCAATTACACGTGTCGCGCCAGTAACTGGATCCGAGGCGAAATGGCCAGCCAGCAGCGTTCGTTTCTCATCCAATTGCAGTCGGACTACTCGGGTCAGTTTAGTCAGTCAATTAGTCGTGCACTTCATTAGCCAGCGGCGGGCTGCTACGCGCTTTAACCTCATCTAGCTCGTGTTTAGCTTAATGGACGTCTTAAGTTACTAAGGCTGCCATCTGATTCAGTACGCTCAACCAAGTTTGATTAGTTAGTTTTCTATAGGTAGCTAGTTTCCGTTAGCCAGTTAGTTTTGTGGTGTATTAGTTAGTCGCACGCGTATTTAGCTGAACTAGCAGCTTAGGATACGTGCGACTATAAGTAGTCGTGGCTTTGAATTTAGTAACTTGGGCTATTAGTAGGTTTACTAGTTTGCTTGCTAGTGCGATGGGTTTGTAGTGAACTAGTTAGTACACTAGTTAGCAGGGTAACAACAGCTAACTAAGAGGTTAAGCTATTTAGCAAGTTAGTTGGTATTCCAGTTAGTTAGCTGCCAATTTCAAGCGTAAAGCTGCTACCTTGCTAATCCGTGCGTACTAGCTGACTGATTGTGCTATTCAGTTTAGCCAAGTTAGTGAGTTAACTAGTCAAGGGCCAGGTTACTAGTTAGCTGCTAATTCAGTTCGCATTTTAAGCTAGGCTGCTAATCCGTCACATTAGCAGTGTAGCAGACCTGCTCCGCTACCAAGTTTAGCTAGACAGTAAGCTAACTAGTCCAAGTCTATCTTGCTAGCTTTAATCTAACTAGTTAGTTGCTAACTGAAATGTGAAGCTAATCGTTTAAAGTTAGCAATTTAGCAGTTAGCTGACTGTTGTACTACTAAGTTAAGTTAATTAGTAAGCTAACTAGTCTAGCTATAGTTTGAGCTACTAAGCTGCTTAGTATCCACATTAGTTAGCTAGTAGTGTATACGTGAAGATACCCAGCTGATCGGTAAAGTTAGCAACTCACCTCTGTCAGTTGGCCTGCTCTGCTACCAAGTTCAACTAGATATCAAGCTAACTAGTTCAGCTCTATGTTTAAGCTACTTAGCTGCTTGACTTTCTCAGTTAGTTAGCTGCTACTTTATATGTGAAGTTAGCTGACTAACTAGTTTAAAGTACCGTTAGCATTCGAGCTGTGTAAGTCGATTTACTAGTACGTCATCAGTTAAGCTTATTTTAGCTAAATGATCAGCTAGCTAGTTGCTTAGTAATTTAACTAGCTAACTGCTAGTCTAAGCTAGCTATTCTAATTTGTAAAGTTAGCAACTCAGCTCTGCTGGTGACCCGTAGGCTACCAAGTTAGTAAACCATAACTCGAAGATGCTTAGCTGCTCATTATTTTACCTAGTTAACTGTTAGGTCCAGTGTGAAAGTAGCCGACTAATTATTGTCAAGTTCGCACTCAAGCTACGCTAATTAGCTCGCTAGTTTGTTGTCAAGTTTAGCTAAATAGTAACCAAACTTTTCCGAGCCACGATCGTTAGTTGCTAATTCAGAGAGTAGAGTTGGCTAATTAGTCGATTCTTAGTAAAGCTAGCAGGTGCAGCTGTATTAAGCCTAACTAACTAGTATATCACCAAGTCGATCCAGCTACTAGCCCCGACTACTCTCCAGGTTAAGAAGCGAGCTAAAGTAGCACGGGTGGTTATGCCAGTCGTGCAGGATCGTTACAGTCTCGTACGTTTCATTGCAGACGCCGCGAAGGAGGACGAGAAGGAACCGAGCGGCTACTGTGCCCCTTACACGGGCAAAACATGTCGACGCCATTTGAACGGTCTGGTCTGGTACAACGTCAGCAACGAGCGACAGGGAGGCTGGCTCAATGAACAAGTCGTCGCCGGACTCTGGGAAGAAGTCATTGTGTCGCTGAAGGAACCCTGTCGCTCCGCTGCGGAGGTAAAACACTTAACTTTCAGTTATCATCATTTCGAAATATGATCGAATCATTTGTATTTCATTGTAATCCCAATCATTTCAGAGTCAGAAAAGATCCCCAAAAAAAAGATTGACATTTAACACGAAGACAAAAAATTTAAGTTAATTACAATTGAATTAAACTGTCCGCTCCCGTTTTATAACCTCTGGGCTATAATTTTAACGAATTGCGGAGGGAATAACACGAGAACAAAAATTTAAGTTAATTACAATCTAATTAAACTGTCCGCTCTCGTTTTATAACCTCTGGGCTATAATTTTAACGAATTGCGGAGGGAATTTTATTGTACTTTGGAGGTTCTCTGGTGTGCTCTTGATGGTCGTGGCGATATTTCAGCAGGAGCATTAGTCGTGTGAGCAGCAGACAAAAGAGCTCTCGGGACAAATAAGTGGGGAAGCGTCTCTTGTGGTGTCTGTGCGCCACAGGGCCGGCTGCCAGAACGAGAAATCTCTTCCAGTACTCGTTGTTGAAGAGGGTCTAGTTATTAGAATGTAGCCGGCGGAAATGATTTAACGATCGTGAATTTCCCATTTCTGTTGAATTTTTAAAAAACCAGCGCTTTGCAAGTCTGAATATTGTCGAAACACTTTTAGCCGAACATTGTGAAGTTAATTAAAGGATATGGATTAAGTTAATTGGTTGATTTCCCGGGCAGAAGTTGATGTGTCTGTACGCGTTCCCGCAATGCCACTTGGAGAGGAGCGGCTACCCGCTGCGTCTGCCGCTCTGCTACGAGGACTGCGTCGCCACCCGGCAGCTGTTCTGCGTCAACCAATGGTCGCTGCTGGAGAGCAACAACCAGCGCGGCATCTACCTCGGATCCAGGGGACACTTCCGGCTGCCGCGCTGCGAGGATCTGCCGCGGATCGCCAGCCCCGAGGCTGAGCCCACGTGCTCCCGGGCCAATCTGACGCGCTTCGCCGACGAGGAAGTGACCAGTAAATCAAACACACTTTTTTTTCAAGACACTAATAATAATTAATTACAATCATTAATTAAAAAGTATATTAATTTCTAGCTGGAAGATGTTCATTTATATTGGATGTAAAAAAAAAACATATTTAAAGGAACGTGCATACGAGGACACGGCCGATTCTACCAAGGTAACGCCAGCGTCACCAAGGACGGGATCCCGTGCCAGCGCTGGGATTCGCAGGTACCGCACTCGCACAACCGGCCGCCCATCAACGTCTTCCCCGAGATGCAGGCGGCCGAGAATTACTGCCGCAACGCCGGCGGCGATGAACCCAGGCCCTGGTGCTACACCACCGATCCGCTCGTCAGATGGCAGCACTGTAACATACCCCAGTGCGGTAGTAATCCCACCTCAATTATTCCTTTCATAGAAAAACCTCTACTTTCCATTAACCGTATCCTTTATATACTTATAATTATTGTAAAGAATAATTATAAAACTATCAATTAGTAATAATATGTAATATATATATAATTCGTCTTTAAAATCATATGTCCACCATTGAGAGCGACTGTAGCATTTAGTATCCAGATAGTGTGTGCAACAGATAATGAATGATTCTGGCGATGGACTCGTCAGCCTTAGCCGAGATTGAATAAATAAAAAATATATTATACAATATATTGATATACTATATATCTATTTAGCTGTCTATCTATCTATCCCTATCTGTCTTTCTATCCTCCTACCTAATCTATCTTTCCGTCTATCTATCCTTCTAAACGAATTATCTATCTATCTGTCTACCCACCCATTCTATCTATTTGTCTGTCTGTCTAACTATCCATCCATCCTTCCATCCTTCCATCTATCTATCCGTCCTTCTCTACATATGTCTAACTGTCTGCTGTCTGTCTATCTATCTATACTTCTATCTATCTATCTATCTATCTATCTGCCCTTTTGTACATATATCTGTCTATCTATCTATACTTCTATACAAATTATCTATCTATCTGTCTGTCTGTCTATCCATTCATCCTTCTATCAATCTATCTATCTATCTAACCTGCCCTTTTGTACATGTATCTTAACTGTCTATGCTATATCTGTCTATCTAACTATACTTCTATACAAACTATCTATCTATCTGTCTGTCTGTCTGTCCATTCATCTTTCTATCTAACTATCTATCTATCTGATCTAACTTTCTATGCTATCTGTCTATCTCTCTATTTAGTATTGCAGTTTCTAGTGCTAGTTAATGTAATGTAATTTAACGTAATGTCCTTCTAATCTATTCTGCATTATGTTAAGACCCAACATGAGTTAGATCTTAGTTTACCATTTTTTAAAAAGAAAATACTGTTTATGGAACAGAAAGAGAAGCAGGAGCCGGGGATAATTCGTCGCAGGGAATCTCAGTGCAGCAGATGGATCTGTCGCTGACTCCCGGATCGGTGCTGCTGCTGTCGTGCATCAGCTTCTTTTCACTCTTGATGCTCTTTCTGGTCTTGTACTTTTGCCAGCGCACTCTGAAACGCAACAGATCTGCCAAAATGGCCGTCGTCCAGGTAACAATAACATTACCGGTAATTAGGAATTTAATCATCATACAATTAATCATCTTGATACTTTGTTAATTTTGACCATTTGTAATCAGTAATTAAAATCTAATCTAATTTTTGTTATTCTTGTATTTTAAAAAAAGGTAGTAAAATAGCCCGTCATAAAAGATGACCTTTGACCTTTGATAATTTGAAATTAAGCCCCCGATTTTGTGAGGATCTCGGGCGTGGGAAGAGAGTTTAAATAAACCAGACGCACTTCTCGAGCAAAATGAATTGAATTTTTAAAATTATGAATGGCTTAGGCTGTTCCGCTGGATATCGATCTGAGGAAGCTGCCTGATAACGCCGCTTACCATTACGTCGGGACGCAGGTGGATCCGTCGCTGGAGAAGCTCGAGTACCCGCGCAATGACATCATCTACATCAAGGATCTCGGTCAAGGAGCTTTCGGCCGTGTATTTCAAGTAAATGTTTCAATTTGTAGTTAAATTTTAACTCGAATTTGATATAATTGAGTTTGTTATTTAAAGCTAATACTGAAACCCCTTTTGTGCTTAAATTTCGATCAAATTGATTTTAATTCTGTTAACTATATTGAGTAAAAATTTGCTATTGACTCTCAGTATATGTCTTTATGTTAAAATTTCAGGCCAATCATTTTTTAATGAATTCTAGTTTTTATGATTAAGTACAAGTTATGTATTTTGTGATTTTAGGCCAAAGCTCCGAGTCTGATTAAAGGCGAGCCGTTCACCATCGTCGCCGTGAAAACGCTGAAAGAAGAAGCCGACGAAGACATGCGCGCCGACTTTGAGAAGGAAGCCTGCCTGCTGGCCGAATTCGATCACCCGAACATCATCCGGCTGCTGGGCGTGTGCGCCGTGGGCAAGCCCATGTGCCTGCTGCTCGAATTCATGTCGCTGGGTGACTTGAACGAGTACCTGCGGTCCTGTTCTCCTTGCAACTACATCGTCAAAACCTCGGACGCGCACCCCGGAACCGATGTCAAGCTCTCGGCACTCGAGTTGACGGCCATGGGGCGTCAGATTGCAGCCGGAATGGTCTATCTATCTCAGCGGGGCTTCGTCCACCGGGATCTGGCCACCAGGAACTGCCTAGTCAGTCAGGATCTGACGGTGAAGATCGCCGATTTCGGACTATCTCAGCGACTCCAGCGACACAACTACTACCGCGGAACCGAGAACGATGCCATACCCATCCGGTGGATGCCGCTGGAGAGTATCCTGTACAACCGCTATACTACGGCTTCGGATGTCTGGGCTTTTGGAATCTGTCTGTGGGAGATCTTCTCCTTTGGACTTCAACCCTACTACGGAATGACTCACGAGGAAGTGGTTCGCTTTATCCAGGGCGGAGGGATCCTGGAACCGCCGCAGAGCGCTCCGTGCGCCATCTACGCTATCATGAGATCCTGCTGGCAGGGTAAAGCTTCAGATAGACCGACTTTTGAATCGATCCTCGAGGAACTGGTGACTATTGAAGAGGCATTAACCCGAAACCAAAGTTCTGATCCCGCTCCTATTCACGTGTAAGAAATTACGTGGAAAAAAAGTCCTGGAAAAAAAGTACCGAACGTCCTGGAACATATCCGTAGAGCCTTTTCTTTCCACTTATTTTATTTTTCCAAATGATTTTTTAAAACCAAATTCTTCGTAGGTTTTTATTTATCTCGAGTTTTTTTTTTTAATCGATGTATCTCTTTCCTTCTCTCGTTAAAAAAAGCAGTTCTTAAGCGTTCCTTGTTTGTCTAGTTCAAGGGTTTTGAAGCACTTGTAGCTGCTCTCGTTCTCGGTTTACTCGACGAGTTTCTTTGTGTGTGAACGAATTGGTATTAACTGCGACAAGTCGGTAGCTCGTGTACAAGATTGATATTTAAAAAAATTAATAAATGTCAAACATCGTTTTGCGCAGTCGCTATCCTTGTATTGAAAATCTGTTTATAAATAATTCAAAATGCGTTAATTTTCCAAGTCGATTAATTTAAATTTCAGCAAAAATAATTTACTAATTCTTGATAAAAACTAACGGTTAGTTTAGTAGGGACAATTATTATAATCATTAAAGGTAGGAAGCGATCCTAGCGGTCATCTCGTCCAGGTCGACATCCGATCCCACGACTGGCGATCCCGAGGTCTGCGGATCCGGAATCGATCGTTTCTCCTTCTTGTTCTTGGCGCTGGATTTGCCCATAGCGTCGGTAGCACTCAGGGTAGCAGAGGCCACATGAATACCACTACCGGCGGTACCACCGGTGGTACCCAGAGTGACAGCAGGCGATACTGGAGTAGCTACGGGGACGGTAGTGACGATCGGGGCCTTCAGTCCGGACAGGAGAGCCACCTTGGCTTGGATGACAGCTGCGATGAATTTGACGACGAGGAAGAACAAAGTGATGAGCAGGCCGGTCTTGAAGATGTACGGCAGGAGATCAGCTTTAGCGGCGAACAGCTCACCCAGAGGTGACTTGGTCACCTGGAAGGGTTCGGCAAGCGGAGGGA